>BGNK01001100.1:140425-170392 GCA_003297005.1 Symbiodinium sp. clade A Y106 | reverse complement strand
AAGTCAATATGGTGTACGTAAGTGTATACAGAAAAAAGAATAGAATTTCATACGGCAAAGAACAGCAGGTGGTTAAATACACCCCAAAGGTTCCGGGCTCATATATATATATATATATACGATACCCCTCGGAATACACACCTTTAGTCTGCGTATGTCTAGTATGACGGTATTGCCCTGGTCTGCACCACACTTTTCTCGTATCTGTGTACATGTACATGCATATACTAATAAGCATGGTGACATACTTGTATCTGCACATGATGCAGAAGACAGACGTACATCCGGAACGAGCACACGCGATCAATGTTTCAAGAAGAATCGCCCTATTCCTCGAGACAGTCCCAAAACAAAATGAAAAATACCAAAGCCCAAAAGCCACATTCCTGCAGACAGTCCCAAAAAACCAAACATACCAAAGATGTCGGGCCCGCTCAGAAACCCGAAATGAGCATATTTCTCGAGGCAGTCCAAACAATCCAAAAAGACAAAAGCCTATAGGCCAAAACATCAATCATTAGTCTATTCCTCGAGACAGTCCCAACAAACGCAAGAAAGCATTGGTGCCTCACACATGTAGCTTAACGAGTTAACGAGATCTGCAGTCAGAGATTGGGGTCTGTTGCGGGAAGTTCAGGGTCATCGCGGGCCTAGGTTGTACTTAAACTTAGGGGTACTTAGAAATATTTTCTAGTATTTGGTTAGTATATTCCCTAAGAAACAGGTAAAATCATAATTTTTGCTAGGGGTCTAAGTTCAGCAAAGCACAAGATTTAGGCCTTTCTCTGGTTTCAGCTCTTTCGTTACAGCCCCCGACGCTAAAAACCGACCTCCACATCCCCTCCATCCTTACCCGGAGGCCCCAAAGTAGTTCCTTTTGGGGATTACCCTATAGAATTCTAAATATGAAGCCCCAAAAGGAACTACTTAGAGGCCTCTGGGTAATTTTACTTGAAACATAGGGGCCTATGGGTTTTGCTACTACTTATCATTTATCATTCAGACCACTGCCTTAGCCTACTTAAAGGATCATGGGACTTAGTAGCTAGGGTTATTATTATGGTAACTATACTTATAATTACTTATAACCCCAATTAGGGTACTTATAACCATTCTTACTAAGTCCCATGATCCTCCAAGTACACCTCGAAGTCCCTAAAGAGGCCCCAGCCGCCAGTCCCAGGCTGTGGAAACACGCAGTGGCTACCGTCGCCCGGACAATCTTGAAGTTTTTTTTTTTTTTGTGGGGGTGGGGGGCTGGAGACGACCTGCCATTGTGAGAAACGGTTCAGGGTGTAGAGTTTCGGATTTAGGGAGAATCTGGACTGTTTGGCTGTCTTAGGAATCAGTTTCCCGTTTTTTTTTGTGTGTAATCCCTTTGGGCCCAAGGGGCTTCAGGAAGCTGTCCGTCAGCAACCAAGCGAGGGCGTGGTTGATTACCTGATCCATTTTATAGGCCCAAGTATAGGCTTAAGCTTTAGATTTTCGGGGCGTATAACCATCCCCTGAGTAGCCGAATTTGTCCATTGCAAACTGCTCACCCAGATATGGCTGACGTTAAACACATGACCTCGCAACGGAGTCCCTTCAACAGGACGGGTGAAGCCAGTGTCGTTCTGGGAACGAACTCTTTAGTTGAAACAACTAGGGATGCTTCATAAGGGAGGTTGACGATAATGGGAGTGTATGATTTAGAGTCTTTTCTCAGCAAAGGTTATGAACAATCTGAGTATGCTGTGCCTGTGTTTCGTCGGTTAAGTATTGTAAAAGTATAGCGGTGGGTGATATTCATGCTCCCAGTAGGTTGTCATCGGCCTCATAGACCTTTATGATGTAGGGTGCTTCAACCCGTTGAAGCTCATTGCGAGGGCCACTGTCACCGCACCTTCGGTGTGGGAGTCTGCGATCTACCTTGCTACTTCCTGTGTGGTCGTGTTCTCGCCGATTGTCTTTCTGACACTGACGCAAATCCTGGGATTCGTCTTTAACAACGAAAGCCACGAAGTTTTGGAAGAAAGAGAGCTCACAGAACAAGCCCTGGACGAGTTAGACACCCACTGCGAGCAAGTGGGCCATGGAATGCGCATCATCTCGATCTCCGAGCAAATTCAGAAAAGATGACGGCCACGAAACAAGAATTCACAGAACACAAACAGAAGCTGGATGAAGTTAGGAGCACAAACCTCGGGATATTCGAGGGTGAAAAAGGTACTGTCGTTTGGAGAGCTGGTGCAAAGTTGGCGCGAGCTTTGGCAGAGATCAATCCGGGTTTATGTAGGATTGCCCCAAGGTGGGCTTTCTCTGATTGTTGAACCCCAGTCAACCGTCCCATGCTTTTGCCCACAAGGAGCTTTGGACATGCAAGATGCACAGATCATAAAGATTTCGTACAGATGCACCGCACATCTCTGAACCCTACACTGCCCGAAACCAAAGCCATGATCCTGAACACCAACCCCCAACGCAAGCCCTGTACAGCTCCAAACTCCTAACCCTGTTGCAACTTCTGGGACCTCCAGACTGGGTCCGTTTTAGACGGGTCAGAGTTTAGGGTACCTTTGGACCCCCCTAAGCCCTGCATAGTGAAAGCGCCCAGGAGTTGCGTTGTGGCGGCTGCTGTGGATGGCCACTGCGGACCTTGTTCCTTGCGCATGGGGGCTGAGGCCGTGGGTTGTAGGTTTGTTGTAAATGAGTTAATGAGTGTTAGCTAAACGGGGTGTCGGGGTTGTGTAAATGCATTTGATAAGTATTTGCAGTGGTCTTGCCAGCTCAAAGAGTGTTCTGATTATGAAACCTTGTTCGTCTCTAGCCTAGAACCAGCATAACCCCAATATAGTACCCTAAATAGTAGGATCCTTGTTATATTGACCCCAAAATAAGGTACGCATATTTTCGGAAACTCTAAACCCTTATAGAGCCCTTTAAAGGAACCCTTATAGTGGCCTTTAAAGGAACCCTGAGGTACCCCTAAGTTCGGAAACTCCCTTATGCATTTCCAGCGGGGAGCGGCACGGCCTAAACTCAAAGCTTACTTAAAACCCTTCTTACTGAGTCCGTTGACCCTAAGACCATAGATCATAAGGACCCTTAGGGGGGTAGGGGGGAGGGGGGGTAGGGGGCCTTACTACCTACAATAAGACTCGCGTATCATCGCGATCATGGAGGACTTGAGTGATTCCTCCAGCGTGTAGTGGTCGGACACCCTTCAGGAGGTGATGCTGTGGTACGGCAAGTATTCCGTGGCGACCCCTCTGGAACGAATCCAGCTTCTACCGGTTGTCGCTTCGGCTACAAGCAAGCCAGCGTGGGCTCGGGTCGAAGGACAGGCTACAGCGATGATGTTGACGGCCATCCTGGCCTCCTTGAATCGCGCAAAAGCCCCATACCCCTGCCAAACCTTACACGCAGCAACAGTAAAACTATAGAATCCACTCCATATGGGTGGTTCTCTGAAACAATGTCCCTTTTCAGCCCCCCAAACTGGTACGGCACCCTTACAAAAACTAAAGACGGACCCTAACGGGACCCTTACTTAAGAGAGCTACCCTCCTGCAACCCTGATAAGATCACCCTGTGCAAAAGCAGCGAATGCAGTTAGGGGCTTCCGATTTAGTATTTAGGCTTTAGGGTTTTAGGCGTGTGCCCATAGGCCCCAAAGTAGTTCCTTTTTGGTTTTACCTTATAGAATTCTGAAAAAAAGGAACTACTTTGGGGCCTATGGGTAGGGTTTAGGAGTTTAGGGTTTAGGGGTCGGGCTCCAGGGCTTTACTTACCTTTGGTTAGTAGGGAATGGAGGAATGGGGTATAATTTTCAGAACTATTACTACCATTCTTCCATTCCCTGCTAACCAAAGGTAGGTTTAGGGTTTAGGGTTAGCAGGGCTGAAGGTGCTTTGGGGCTGCGAGGTCTCATAGCTTCTTAAACGGCTTGTTCGTTCTGTACGGGAGTAGGGCCATTAGAGTTTGGTGTTTCTGATATCAGGGTGAGGGAATTTAGCGTTGACGATTTGGGGTTTAGGATTTGGGTTAGGGGCTTCAGGATGTGTCAGGATTTGCGATTTGGCCGGGATCACGCCGCAAAAGCCTTGATTTCCATGTTTGTTTTGGTGGCTCCCGACTGAGACGGGGCAGCAGCAACAGTATAACCTTGTTTGTCGGGGATGGCAGGGGAAAGCAGATGAAGAAGTACATAATTTACGCAAGAAACAGTGGACCTCAATCGAGACGCTGTGATCGTAGATATATAGTGGTGTGCTCCAAATTCGGGACGACTAGTGGAGGAGCCTGCATTCGGTTAATACCGGGCGATTCAAAGTGCCTGTGGTGTGGGAGGGTCTTTGGTTCGCAAACTTGAGGTTGTTCTTACATTTTGGGTGGCCATCTGCTCCTATCGATGCAACTATCTTCATCATGATTCAATTTCACAAACATCATCAATTGGCCTTAAAGCTAATCTTACTTCGCAGGAAGAAGCTGCTTTTGTTCGCATTCGGTAGTACTGCAGTATGCAAAAATACTCACCGATAGTCCGAGAAGCCTGGTACACACAAACCGAAACCCCCATCCGCACCGTGCTTCACATCCGCACTCAGACCTTCGGCCTTGTTCTAAATAATCTCATAGCTCTCGGGGGTTACTATAAGGGCCTTAATAGTTAGAATAGGGTTTGGGGGTATGGGCTCGAAGTTTTGACCTGACGGTGTAAGTGGAGGGGACTTTTCGCCATTACGGTAGTACGCTAGTTGAAATAGGGGCCTGAATAATTACCTACGTTGTTTGGAGGTTCCTTATGATCAGTCTAAGTATAGTCTACTATACCCCAAAAACTCTATTCTAATTATCAAGGCCCCTCGGGCTGTCACTGTCACGAACCTCCTACGGAGCCCATACCTCCCAGAAGGTACCCGCCCGGGCCCTCCATTTCTTGAGGCTTTCAGGGTCCAGCAGCCTCAGCATAGTAGAATACGGGTGGTTGTCACAATTATGGTCCCTTTCGGGGTCCTTATTATAATACGGCACCTAATATTTAAGGTACCCAAAAAGGGGCCATAATTTTTGACAACTACCCATACGAGTCAGAACAATTAACTTAAAGAAGAGCAACCATGACGGTTATACTGTAGTAGCCATAATGCACTTACTCTTGACGAGAGTTTGCTTTGCGTGTACGTTCTGGATATAAGCTAACTGCATATAAGTTAACTGCACAACACTGGCCCGAAACGGTCCAAGATTTGCACGAGTCCTTGGACCCGAAGCCCACACCCCACCTTAACCCTGAATATCCTGCCTTTTTAAGGACTCATATAAGGAAATCATAATAAGGAACCCTAAAAAGGTATGATATTTGGGGTTAAGGTAGGCCCTACCCATAGGCTCCATAGTAGTTCCTTTTGGGGGTTCGCATTAAGCATCCTATAAGGTAATCCCAAAAAGGAACTACTATGGAGCCTCCGGGTAGAAGCTAAAGCTTACTTCTTCCGGCCCTCAGTCCTAAGCCTCCAGCCCAAGATCCACTGCTTTAGCTTAGATCCCCAATACCCAACCTCAGGGATCCCTTAAAAGGGTACTATCGGGTTCCAGAATAGGGTCCCTTTTAAGGATACTATAGGGTTCCATAGTACTTAGATCCCCAAGACCCAACCTTGAAACTTTTGGGATTCTTCGAGTTTGGTAGAAACCGGAAAGTTTAACCTTTTATTTCTGTGGCTTAGTCGGGGAGTAAGCTAAGCTTTTGCTGCTTGATGGGCTGTTGTTCAAAGCTGCTGCTTGGTACGGCTCTAAGTCCTATCTCGATCTCGGGAGGTGCGCACACTCAGCATACGCATTGGCCGAGACCAACAGCAGACGTTTCTTGCCAATGCCTACTTAATCCCAGCCCAATACCCCGATCATTTTTTGGAGGGTCTTTGTCCGAGGGGTGATGATGTTAAACCCTAAGCCCTAAACCCTAGTGTTGTTGATGATGAAAAAAATTTGTGAAACGCTTTGGGTGCTCTGAGCTTTTCGGCGTGTCTTCAGAGCTTCTGGGCTCTCGGTATAGCGTTTCCGGGCCTTTCGGTTTCCATGACGCCGGGGTTTCGGGCTTCGGTGAATTTGGGGCGTTCGAGCCTGGGTATAGTTACGGAATATTAGGCTTGTATTCGAGTCGCAGTTTCTGAACAGTAAACCCTACACCGAAACCCTAGTCCTGGAAACACTTGCTCAACAAACGGCATTGAGGGAGGTTTGATTTAATTAGCAGCTTTCCACTACGCAAAAATTCTGGCTCCTCGAAAGCCTGGAGTGGGTGACAACCAACACCTGAACCCTCTCCAACAGCAAGTCTCCCATACCACAGCTGATCCCTGAGCCCGAAACACTAACCCTTTCACCTGATCTCAAGTCCGATAATCTGTTCCCATGATGAGGTTGCTACGGCTTCCATCCGGCACAGACACCTTGCCTTTTGTCTCATCGTGTGGGCTATTCTTGTTGTAGACTTGTGTTCCATGTGGGGTGCAGCGTGTGGGATCATTTCGGGTCTATACATGAGTTAGGAAATAGATACGTCGCCACTGTCCATTTCTTAGAATGCCTGACGAATTCCGGCTGTTTAGCAGCACTTGCATCTGCAGTTGTACTTTGATCGGAAAAAATGAGTCAGACCATCATCCGTGGAAGGAGCCTTGCATTCAAACGAGGCAGGGGTCCTGTTGCTATAGGGGCCTTAATAATGACCAATACTATTTGATGGTTCCTTATCACAATTATAGCATACTGGGCCCCAACACCCTATTCCAATCATTAAAGCCCCCTGTACTAGGAATTTGGATGAGTATCTATGGTGCTTTGTGGGCACCTTGGTGGATGTATACTTTGGGATCTATGTTGAGTCTAGTGTTACCGGGCTTATCTCAAATCCTCAACCGTCAACTCCCCCAACCCTAACACCCAAATCCTCAACCCTTGAACCTGAACTCCCAAAAACCCTGAATCCCAAATAACCCTGGGCATCAAAATAGCCCAAAAGCCTTATATAGTATGGTCTTTGGGCCCAAAGCCTGAATCTATGAGTCCTTACATCCCTAGGGTAATTACAAGGGGCCGAAACCTGAAAGCATCAAACCTTCAAATTTGGCCGCCCCTGCCCAAAGCCTTAAATCCAACTTTCAGATTTGCGGTTTCGGCTTTAAAATTCCTTAGTTCTCCAATACCCAACCTTTAAGCTTTTTGGGCTCTTATAGTTTAGTAGGACAGGAAAGTTTAACCTTTTATTTCTGTGGCTTATTGGGGGAGTAAGATTCCAAGAACCCGAACTGCGCAGCCTCTTCTTCTCCAAAAATGCAAGACGAGGCGCGGTATGTGCATTGCCGGTTGCCACGATCTTATGTCGCTGCTTGGCGCCTGACAGGGAGGGCTGACCTAGATGAGTTGTCTGTGGTATTATGCAACAGATGGCACGAGCAAGTTGGATGTTAACATCTCAGTATGAAGATGGTTCATGATATCGGTGTGCGATCCCATTTCACACTAGGGATTTTGCACTCCGGTGGCATGGTGGGCCCGTTTCAAGATGGGATGGGCCAATGTACCACTACATGCGGCTCTAAGCAAGTTGATGGCGACCCCGGACAGTAATGTTGATACGTGGATTTACCGCAGTAGTGCTTTCAAGCTGGCTTTAGAGGCCGAAATCGGTAACTAATAACCCCTCGGGTTCCTTAATAGAACTATCGTATCATTTACCCCCCCAAATCCTATCAGGACCCTGAGTACAGCGCATCAAGCATTCTGCGGTGCAGGACCGCCAAACTCGGAAGCCCCTACACCTGCCTATACCCAGAACCCACAAGCCAATAGCACGCCCCTGACCAGCTGTCAGTTGGAAGGTTTCCAACACCAAACCGCTTCGAGCTGTTCCCAAAAGAGCAGAACTTGGGGGAAAACAAGCAACTAACCCACTAAGCCCCAAGGCCTAAACTCCTAAACGCGAAACGCAAAACCTCACAAGCCTTCAACCGGCTGCTTGAAGTTGCAGCAGGGCAGACCTCAGCCAAAGAGCAGGGGACCATTTTCTGCATTCAACCGTGAGACGCGAAGATGAAAGCCCAACTGCATCGAAAAAGCAAGGAGCACCTCTAGGAAAGGGGCAGGCTTTGTCTATAAGTAGATGTAAACACATAAGTACACATATAGTAAGTACATGCAATGTGTACATACACATATGTGTACTTATGTGCTAAACAAACATATATGTACATGTGTATATATATATATATATAGAGAGAGAGAGAGCTAGAGAGAGCGAGAGCGAGAGAGAGAGAGAGAGACCGAGAACAAAGAGACAGACAAACAGGCAACATACCCTTTTCGGAGTTTTTCCTCAGACCCGAGTTGTTTCTATGGCTATGTTCTCCATGCTCCGAGAGCATTGGCTATCAAGTTTTTAAAAACTGTAACAACCTCGGTCGGTATCAGGATTTGTGGGGGACTGCGGGTTTTGGGTATGCTTAGTAGTTGGGTTTCATGGGATGACTATTTATAGGGTTTCTTCAGGATGTACAGAAGGGATGATGGTTCAGGTTGTTTCGAGTTAGAACTGGGGCTCGTGTTTCAGGAGTTAGTTTCTCAACCCGAGCTGTCCGACAGTTGGGTCCCACCTCGAAGAAGAGTAGAACAGAGGGTTTAGGGTTTAGGGTTTAGGGTTTAGGGTAAACATGAATAAGAACTTCCACTAGCATCCCTGACACAGTGTTCCCGAAACAAGCAACGCTTCCTGCACCCACAAACTCACGTTTCCCAAGAGATCATTCGGGAGTTCAGCTTTTGATCAATACCTTCTTTGGAAACGCACAAACCCGATTACCTCTACTGGGAGGATCATGGCACGGAGTGCGTAGGTTAGTTCTACTGGTGGGTTCAAATTCTCGAGCTGTGGTGCACCCCTCTTGAGCCTGCTTACAAAGTCCCCCGATCCTGCAGGTAAACTCTTCTTCAGACCTGTTGAAGTGTTCCAGCATATACTTTCTTGGCAAGGCAAGTATATTTGGCTTGAAAGACCTTAAACTGTGGACTCTTACAGCCGTATGGAACCCTATTCAAACCAAGACCCTGAACCCCTGAAGCAGGGGTTCAGACAAAAAAACACCCTCGAAATTTGACTCGAAAGCCCTTATCAACCCAAGCCCCAAACAAAACCACCAGCCAACAAAAGCAAGCCCGAAGCAAAAACCCATGACCACCTGTTACCCTCAACCCTGAACCCTAAGCCCTAAGCCTAAACCTTAAAACGGACCTAAGTGCCCGAAACTCCCGGACGAGTGCAAGCTATGGCCACTCAACTCCCTGTTCCGGAAGGCTCCTTGGTGATGCAAATTCACTCAGCTATGCTACATTAACCTAGAGGGTCCATATACACTACCATTATGGAATTACGTCCCAAAAACCATAATGGGGATGGTCTTTTGGGACCTAATTCCATAATGGTAGTATATGTGGACCCTCTGGGTAATGGGCTTGTTCGTTTAAGGGTTCCTTCTTGTTCTTTAAGGAATCTTGTCAGGCTTCCCGCAGGGGTTCTATGAGGGGCTGTTATGGAGCTATGGGGTACGCGGTCTCGGGTTTAGGGGTCTCCAATCCACTTCCCAATGTTTGGTTTAACAGGTTCTGCTTGAGGCTGCGGTGAGCTAACCAAACAGGGAACTACAATGGAGACTGTAGAGGAGGTGCGACGTAGGGATGTTGAGGGTCTACTTGGGGTTCTAGGCCGGGTCAACCCAGCTACTGCTCGTAACCTCATGGCTAACCACACGACCCTCGGAGTGGGGGTTCGTAAGTTTCAGGCTTTTCAAACATCTGCCTTTGGGTTGCGGCGTGAGACACTTTTCGGACAAAGGCCAAGACCTTCAAGAGTGGTAAGATGGGTATCAGCCGTCTGACGATGTAGGGCTTAGGGTTCGGATCCAATGTCTAGGATTCAGAGAGGGGTGTTGAGAGGGTTGTTTTGCTCTAAAACTCTGAACTGGCTGTCCTAAGTCCTAACCGTTCTAACTTTAACCTCCGACTTAGGGTTTCAACGGCTGCTGAGAGTGTGTAGGCGGTGTCCATAGCTGGACGAAGACAAGGACTCAAGTCAATATCGTCGGGCATTCAACCCCAAGCCCTACTTGAAGCATCCCGTTGCTTGGTTTGGGGACACGCAGTCCGGGTCATTTGCAAGAAATGTTCAACATACTCATGCTCCACTAGATGATTTCATTTTGTCGTACTCGACTTCCTCTCGCGGGGGCTGCCAGGCTCTTAGATTAGATTGCATCCGTGCCTCTGAACATGACGTGAGTTCATCCTGACATGAATAGCAGCACTGCCGGGCGCGCTGACTGCTTGAGAGTGTGGAAAGCGAACAGGGGGGGCCGGCCGAGAGATGCGAAAGTCTCGACAATGCCGTCTCAGTCACAGGAGAACGCTGCTCTCTGCCAGTGTTGTGTACCAAACTGTGATGCCGGATTTGTTGGAGCCTGCAGATTGCCTGGCCGACACCCCAAACAGCCTAATTAAACCCTGAACCCCGAAACCCGAAACTGGAAGCCCTAAAACCCCTGAACCCCTAAGCCCTGAACCTTATCAAGCTTGAAGTCCTAATCCCCTGCATGCTCAACCTCAAACCCTAGACCATAAACCTTGCAGCTTAAACGGCAGAAGTCCCAAACCCTAAACCTGTGAACCCAACACCTCTACCCTGAACCCCGAAAGCCTTAAACCCAGACCCCAGTCTTGAGCCTCAAAATACCCTTATCAAGCAAACCCTTGTAGTAGCCGTGATAGCAATCCTTATCATTGTCGTACTTAGTTTCCTCTAGGCTTAATATAAAGAGCCCCAGTTATAAGCAATTTTGGAGAGGGTAGTGATTATAGTTATTACCTGGGGATCCAAAAGCCTGCCGTTTTGGGGGTTACACCCTAAAATATTCAGGGGTCATAGCCTACTACATATTTTCTAGGGTTTGGGGACGCGTAGCCCTGAAAGCCCTAATCACTTAAACATTACGGCCCTAAACCCCTAAACCCTAAATTCTAAAGCCTAAACCCTAAACCCTAAGAAAAGCGTTGGCTCCGCCACGCCTTCCCTCCCCAGGGGGATCTTTGGCAAGCAAATTAAACCTGGTCCAAAAAGAAAAAGGGGCGCTTAAAAAAACACCAAAAAAAGAGAGAAAAAAGCGTAGCCCTGAGAAAAAACCCTGGGAACCAAAACCGTCCAAAGACCAGTCTGAGGCTGCCTGGGCTGCCCTGATGAGGCTCGACGCGGGTTTTTGGGGGGGCTGCGGCAGTAGGACATATGTATATATATATATACATATGTATGATATATATATATATACATGTATGTATACACACATATGTGTATATATATATATAGAGAGAGAGAGACGAGAGGGTCCTGCAGTGAGACGCTTTCCGTGTACATATATATATACACACACGCATGTATGTGTGTTTCTATGCGATATGTTTTGAATGTATACATATATATATATATATGCATTATGTGTGTATATATACATATATATATATATATGAATGTGGATACATAGTACTGCATGCAGTCGTTTGTATTTTCAGTTGCATGATTTTGGCGGGTCAGGAAAGCAGATCTGAAATTAGGATGCGATCATGATTAGAGCCTCGTGCTGGCAACAGTAACAGTGCCGGAGTAAGACAGTTGGATCCGAGGGCCCTAAGCCCTAAAACCCTAAGCCCTAAAACCCTCAACCCCAAACCCTCAACCCCATTACCCTGAACTCCTGAACCCTAAACTCTAAACGGCTAAACCCCCAGACCCCAAACCCCTAAACCCTAGACCCCAAACTTTAAACCCTAGACGCCTCGACGCCTACACTGCGAAGTCTTGAGCATGGCCCTGTACGGCCACGCGGCGCTAGGCCTGGCGCCAAAGAAGTTGAAGTGGGTCAGACACCAGCGTGCCGTGGCGGTACCCCGCCTCCCAAAATGCGGGCCCGAAATGGGACCGTCGATCGCTCGAGATGCCATGCTGAGGCTCAGCCGGAAGGAACCCTGAGACAGCAAGGGCAGTGGAGGGTTTGGCGTGCCTCTTACGTTACTACAGTGTGCAGTTCGAAGAGGGAAAGCAGCGCCTGGGAGCAGGGTACACATTTGCAGAGGTTTGCACACGTGGTGCCAGTGTGCCCCTCCTGCCCTGCCCCTGGAGCTTTGCAGATGTCCCTGCCGGCCCCCGAAAAGATACACGTTTGATCCTTATTTAAGCAATGTAGGGGCCTCAATAATTAGAAGAATAGGGTTTGGGGGTATAGCATACTACAATTATAATAAGGAGCCCCCACAACCCTATTCCAATTATGAAGGCCGCTGAATTAACCACAAGGGTTTATGTACAGCACCAGGCTTGAAGGGTTCCCTGAAGGGCTCTTTAGGGGTTCCTTTAAGGGCTCCTCTAAGGGGCTCAGAGGGTGCGTAAAAACATATTTATATATGTATATATATATATATACATATATATATATATTTATATTTATATTTATATTTATTTATACTACTATTGTGGAAACGGGTGCCCCAAACCCATGATTATGATGGTCCTTAGGGGCCTAATGGCATAATAATAGTATATGGACTTTCTGGGTAAACGGGGAAACGCACCGGAGCACGGAAGCCTGAACCATACTCCTTGGAGGCCCTCAACCCACAAAACATAGGCTCCTCCGGCTACTAACAAGCAGTTTGAGAGCCCACACAAAATCACACCCCACACACACCTAGCAAGCTAAACCCAACACCCAGAACCCCAACTTAAGGCAGCCCTTGCGTATTCAGGAGATGCTGTCCAAGCCACGTCCCAGACCTTTGTACTTCGAGAAGGTGGAGGACGACGAGGACACTGGAGTTGCATTCGGGTTTTAGATCCGAAACCCTGCTGAATTAAGAATAGACCTCAACCTAAAAATAGGAGCCATAATGAGATTTGAGGCATATTCCTTCAAGGGTTTCGGAGTTTCTGGTTCTCTTGAGGGTTGAAGGAGGGTTCAGGGTACTGCGTTTTGGAGTTGGCGTTCGGGATATGGGAGTTTCCGAAAATTAGGGGCACCTTATTTGGGGGCCTTTATAATAAGGATCCTACTATGTAGGGTACTATATTGGGTTCCCTATTTTCGGAAACTCCCATATGCAGAGAGCACTTGCAGTCAGGGCTTGGCCCGTGGCTGCTTTCGGTCGGGCCTTGGGCTCGGAGTTCGGTGCGGCAGTCTCTCTTCAAGTTCGCAAACCCCGAAGGCCGAGAGATCCAAGGACTCATATAGGGTTCCTTTAGAGGGATCCATAAGGGGTCCTTTAAAGGGATCTATAGGGTTTAGGGCTCTAAGGACTCATATATTATGGCTTTTGGGACCATACTATGTAAGGCTTTTGGGCTATTTTGATGCCTAGGGGAAGGTCTAAGTCAAAGCCTGAAACCCTTATGGAAGCCGTACGGGACCCTTAACTTAGTTCTCCAATACCCAACCTTTAAACTTTTTGGGCTCTTATCGTTTAGTAGGAACAGGAAAGTTTAACCTTTTATTTCTGTGGCTTATTGGGGAGTAAGGTTAAAGGAACCGGTAAGTGCAAGGAGCCCTAAACCTTTCATCGGCGTGGGCGGGGTTGGGGCTCTAGTGCTTAGCCTTGTGACCGCGAACCCCTACGCCAAGCCCCAGGTACCCTAAACCGCGGCCCCCGAACCTTGGTTCTGGCTTTGCGGGTTTGAGGTTCGGGGTTTAGGGTTCAGATACACTCTCCAGTGAATAATACATGAGTTCCTCCTCTCTAGCCCAAAGGCCTGCTTCGTGAGGTGCAAGGCTTGCCCAAAGGGTCCCAAGTGGCGACATAGTAGAATGTAGGGTTTCTAACATTCTGTAGTAGGAATTATTGTTATGATTTGGGACAGAGAGTTCGTAAGATTCTATAGTTGGAGTTTCTATTGTGATTTGGCAAGTTTCCCTCATAACACTCTAGGAATCTAAGGATTCATATATAAAGGCTTTTGGGCCCAAAGACCATACTATATAAGGCTTTTGGGCTGTTTTGATGCCCAGGGACAGTGCTTAGGACCCTTGGGTTGTCAAGCTTCACCTTCCAAGGCCGTGGTCCTGCCTAGTTGAAGGATCTGAGCTCCAGAATCCCCTAAACCCTGAACCCTAAACCCCAAATCCCCTAAACCCTGAACCCCTAAACCCTTAAACCCCAAATCCCCTACACCCTAAACCCCCAAACCTAAACCCCTAAACTCTAAATCCCCTAAACCACTCAACCCCTAAACCCCTAAATCCCCTAAACCCTAAAGCCCTAAACCCTGAACCCCAAACCACTCAACCCCTAAGCGATGTCCGGACGAGCTGACCGGAGTTTCGAGATCCCTCTATAGGGAGCCCTTTAAGGAACCTTAGAAGTTACGAAGTCCCCATGATCCTCCCCGCTTTAAGGATCCCTTTAAGGAGCCCTTTAGGGCAAGGTTTAGGGTTTAGTGTTTAGGGTGTGGATCCCTTTAAGGATCCCTTTAAGGAGCCCTTTAGGGGGATTCCTTTAAGAAACCTTGCGAGCTACTAATCTCCGCGTTCTTCTGGTTGCCTCTTAGGACTTTACTTTTGGGGGTTCTATATGAACCATAATAAGGAGGCTATAAAAGTTTAACTTTTAGGAGGGGTTCAGAAGTCAGCCAAGATTTAGAGAACTACCTTCATAGTACCCTTAGATCCCTTTAAGGAGCCCCTAAAACAGACCCCAAGTCAGCCAAGTAATGACTAAGTCCCGCGTTCCTCCAAGTACTTTCTCGCTGAAAGCCTGAGACTCCGAACCTGAGCTTTTCAGCCGCTACTTGGAGGATCATGGGACTTAGCACCTGATAAGGTTCCTTAAAGGGCTCCTTAAAAGGATCCTTAAAGGGATCTATAAGGGGGAGGATCATTCCTTAAAGGGCTGCTTCAAAGGATCCTTAACTTTAAAGGGATCTACTTAAAGGGTCATGGGACTTAGTAACTAGGGTTATTATTAAGGTAACTATACATATAATTACTTATAATCCCAATTAAGGTACTTATAGCCATACTTACTAGGTCCCATGATCCTCCAAGTATAAGGGGGAGGATCATGGGACTTAGTAACAGCCACTACTTGGAGGGTCATGGGACTTGGGTTCCTTTTCAGGGTACTGTAGGGTTCTACAATAGGGTTCCGTTTAAGGACTCTCTAAGGACTTACCGACTAGGGTTATTATTCAGGTAACTATACCTTGAATTACTTGTAACTCCACTTATAACCACACTTACTAAGCCCATCATCCTCCAAGTAGGGCTCAAGTTGCTTAAAAAGGGTTCCCTAAAGAGATCCTTAAAGGGACCTTAGAGGGATTTCTTGGGGTGATATGGGACTTACCAAGTATGATTCTATAGGCCTCAGACCATATCATATATAACACGGTAACCCAGTATCTAGGTACCTGGAGCCCGAGCGAACCAGAGAGGTACCGCGCTGATTGAACGCGAAGGTTCAGGGTTTAGGGGTGAAGGGGTTCAGGGCGAGCTTTACCTTTAAAGGGGTCCCGAAGGGCTACTATAAGGGATCTATAAGGGTACTATAAGGGATCTATTACAAGGGGGGTACTATAATAATGTAGGAACCTGATTAAGAAACCATGGGCTTTTATTAGGGTTCCTCATATGAACCCTACTATTTTGGTGTTAGAAGGCCAGGGTTTCTTAATCAGGTTCCTACATTAAGGCTCCTTACCCTAACTTAGGGGCTGAGTAGGTAACCTTTAACCTTTTGGGGCTCATATAATCCTACTATAATGCAAAAGGTTAACCTTTTTTGGGCTAGCCCCTAAGCTAAGGCTCCATGTGACCCATATGGTATAGACTTAGGCCTTAAAGGGGTTCCTCTATATCTGCTTAAGACTTACGTACATACTATATGGGTACATGGAGCCTTAGGGTTAGTTGAATCTCCAACCCCCTGAAACCAGAAGCCGTAAACCATAGAAAACCCGATGATGATCCTGCGAAGCCGTCGTAAAGCCCTGATACAAACGCCCAAACAGCCCGCTTATCGGTTTCTCTTATGATAGTGTCTCCATGGTCCTTTTTGGACAGTGTTTGTTGCAGGCTATTCCTAAGAAGGAGTTCGGTAAGGTTTTGGGCTTGGGGATTTAGGAATTATGTTGGTTTGCCAGACATGCGAAACGCCAAGCCCCAGTCCGCAATCGAACATCGGCAATGCTGAACTGTGGCAGGACATTGGCGCAGGTTCTCTAGATGAGGCCTGGGTAACATAGAAGTCTGAACAATTACCAACAGTCTTCCTTTTATTCTCAAGTTAGACTACAATCTACCCCAAAGCCCTGTTCTAACGAATCATCAAGGTCCCCTACATTAGTTGCTCTGGAGCCTATTGGAGTTGTGGGCATCTTAGTGTTATACCGACATTAGGGGCTTCGGGTTGCTTGCCAAGGTTTTTTTGTTGCCGGGATCCGTTGAATTAACCAGGGCCCTGCTACTGTATGGAGCCCACCATTACCCTCAAGGACGTCTCGTCCTTTTTGGGCTCCCTGAGCATTTTTGCAGAGTTTTTTGTTTTAATTTCTTTATTGCTGACGCTGACGATGCTGCAACTCGGCCTCTAAAGACTCCCCCTTCGGATGGCGCTTTGTGAGGTGCTGGTTCCATTCTCGTGTGTTTGCCTGGAGCCTTCAACCTTACAGGGCCGTAAGGTACCAGATCTCTCATACACTGCCTCACGTTTCTTGAGGACCACACTCCCAAGTCGGAAATTCCCTCACCAAGTGGTGCATCTCTAAAGCAAACCCAAAGCCCTGGACCTATGAACCTGACCAAACTAAGCCAAAATCCCGAAGATCTCGATGCGCAAGCCTCAGCGAGTGCGCATTGGCTTTTCGGCGTCTTAAGAGACACGAAGGGGTCTCATGGTATCGCGTCTGCATGCCTTTCACGAAAACTCATGCCGCTGTTGCCATGCTTCAAGTCATGTTTGGGGTTTAGAACATCGGCGATTATGTACGACTTGGTTCAGGATCGTAAACACTACAAACCCAAGAAACCCGTGGAAAAGAACTCCCGGCTCTTGGCCCCAAAAACCATATAGTTATGTGCACTTGAAGAAGTAACTGAACCATGGTCATGGCTGTTTCAACAACTCCAGCTCGCAAGCTTAAAAGTATTTCAACCCCCTCAACTACCCTCTGCTATACCCCAAATACCCACTATTAATAAGGCCTCTATTAAAGGGCCCTTGGGGGGTCCTTTTTTGACCCTCTCAGACAAAGCCCTCAGTACAAGCCCCAACTTCGTCCCTGCTTTGCCAGGCAGAGGTCATTTCTTTGCCTGACTTCGTCGCCGTTCAGCCGCGAAGCTTCGACGACCAGGTTGTCGAGGCCTCGAAGTGTTCGGTCCTTTCGCAGGAGGGACCATTGGGAATACACTGCTTGCGGATGAGGTCTTATCCAAGAAGGGACCATACAGCGTAGCCTTGCTTCACACCTATCATTGCATGTCCTTGAGAGTAGAAACCCGCCACAAAATCTATCGCCATTTTACGTAGTGTACGTAGCCTTTTTTTTATTGTCAAACAGAACTACACGTTCGGGAAGGCACGCCGCCGTGTCGACGACAGCTGCCTGTCCGACATGGCAAGTTCTTCAAAAATTCAGAGATTTCGGGATTCCGGATTCAGGGTAGAGGTTTTCAGTGTTATGGAGTGTCTTCGGAATTTGTGTTTGGAGTTTGTAGCCGTCTACAGGCCAAAAGGCTTGGAGTGATTTTGGGCTCGGATTGCCACTACGAATTTTGGGTTTCATATTGTAGGAAAGGCTGATACTGGCTCAGGGTTTGGAGTCTTACCCTAGGGATCTAAGGACTGATATATTTAAGGCTTTTGGGCCCAAAGACCATACTATATAAGGCTTTCGGGCTATTTTGATGCCCAGGGTCATGTGATCCTGAGCCTTACGTCTCAGGGCTTGGGCTGTTTAATATGAGAACTTTGAACCAGATGGGTGCTGCAACCACCCTCAAACTCTTCAGACTCTCATCTTCCCAGAGCCTCCAAAACCTCTTAATTAAGGAATATACTTTAAATCTAATTAGGGTTCCTATTATATGTTATGGTATATTCCTGTATTAAGGGATTTGGAGGCTCTGGCTTCTTCGAGAGCCCGGTAAACATGACACAGTAAAACCATCAGAGAATTTACGACACCCTTAGTTCGACGGGGACGAGCTGGTCTTAAATCAAGAAAATCCTAAACCCGAACTCCTGAGTCCTAAACTTCCAAAGCCTCGCCAAGGCTACGAAGACCCTAAACCCTAAACCCTAAACCCTAAACCCTAAATTCCAAACAAGGCTACGAAGTGCTACGGGCAAAGGTCGACGGACTACCGGCTGTGCTCGAGGCCCAGGGACTCCAACAGCCCTTAGATTTAGGGCTAGGGCTTAGGGTTTGAGGGTTTAGGGCCTAGGGGCTTAGGGTTCTAGGGATTAGGGTTGAGGTTCTACGTCAAAAAGGCTTCCTTTAAGGGGGGGATAACAAAGACTACAATAAAGGAATCTATATCTATAAGGATTCCTGTAAGGGCACTTTACGGATTCCCTGAAGGGTATTTCATGGGTAGTTTCAAGGAGGGTTTATAAATAGGCTTTGTAGGGTGTTAAGGTGTAGTTTGGTCGTAAAGTATTGTTGTTATATCTGGCTCAAGGGTGCAGGGTTTATGTAGGGTTTTTGGGTTTAGGGCTGAGGGTTTGAGGGTTTAACGGTTTCAGGGTTAGTGTTTATGGTTTGGGGTTCGGGGCTTACTGACAGTCCTTGGAATAGGCTTAAGGGATTAGGGTTCAAAAGTTGTCGATCAGTTCAACGAATTCGCGGCTCAAATTGCATGATTTGGTCATTTCCGAGTGGATGCGGCTCATGCGTACGCTTGCTCAATGCGGGACGACGACTACTACTACCACTACTACTACTACTACTACTACTACTACTACTACTACTACTGCTACTGCTACTGCTACTGCTACTACTACTACTGCTGCTACTGCCACTACTACTGCTACTACTACTACTACTGCTGCTACTGCCACTACTACTACTACTACTAGTACTACTACTACTACTACTACTACTACTACTACTACTACTACTACTACTACTAGTACTGCTACTACCACCACCACCACCACCACCTAATAATAACAATACGTACTACTATGTACTGCTGCTCTATGTCAGACTTATTCAAACAGCTCCACCTCGCAATCCTAAACACTACATACTGTAATTTGGGGGTCTGGTTCTGGAACAACACCCTGCGAAAAAGGCTTTGAAGCTTGAATCCCTCAGCTTTTGTAGTTGACAGTCGGGCGTTGGTTTGCAGTTGCCCGGCTACGGTCTCCATGACACAAGCACTGCTACATCTGATGCGCCAAACAGTATCAACCCTGAACCCAAAAAAACCGAACCCCTAAACCGTAATCCCCTGAACCCTGTAATATACCCTTAAACCCGAAAAAAGCTGAACCCCTAAATGCTAATCCTGCAAAACCTATAATAACTTAGGGGAACTTAGAAATAATGTTTAATCTTTGGTTCTTATGACCCCGAAGAAACAGCTAAAATTATAATTTTTGCTAGGGTCTAAGTTCAGTATAGTCATAAATCCTGAACCCTTGGGTTTGGGGGCCTTCGCCTTGAAACGTACAAGCTTTTGCCCGTCAACCCTCTCTCCCTAGCACTGGCCTCCTTTCGCAGGCTAGGGTTTAGGGTTTAGGGGCTTATAGGGTTTAGGAGTGTTGGGTTTAGGGATTTAGGGATTAGGGGTTTAGGGTTTAGGGTTTAGGGTTTTGGGGTTTAGGGTTTTGGGGTTTTGGAGTTTATGGTTTAGGGTTTAGGGTCCTTTCGCAGGCGGTCGACGTCGACGGTTGGCAGCTTGAGAAGTCTCAGCGTCTGGGATGCATGTTTTGTTTCCCCTCAAAATTTAAGCCCCTTGATCCTCCGAAGTTGCTGAGCCCTTAGATGTGGGTAGTTGTCAACATTAAGGTCCCTTTTTGGGTACCCTAAATAATGGGTGCCGTATTATAAATTTGACAACCACCCATGTATCCCAAGCCTCGAAGCCTGCAGGTACTGACTCCCTGAAATCCGAAACGGAAGATTGCTACTACGATCTTTTCTATTGACCCTGCTAGAAGATCGGTTACTGGGGTCGTCGTCCTTCCTTGCGAAAACATGCGGCTGCGAGAATTGCATTACTATTGCATTTCTACTGTTAACTGTGATCACTACAGGGTCTAACCCTGATGTCGACAGATTGACATGCTGCTGTAGATGATGGCGACGATGGTCAGGTGGATGCTGATGTTGATCGTGGTGATGATGAACATGGTGGTTGTGCCGATGCTGATGGTGACGTTGTCATCGTTCCACTTCTGGAATCCAGCTTCGAAAACAATCCCTGCAGCGCGATTGAGCCATCAAGCACCGTTGACAGAAATGCAGAATCCCCTGGACTTCAAAGCTCGAAACCTTAAACCTGAATCAGAGAGGCGTTCTGAGCCATGGCCAGACATGCTATTTTTACCGATAGATGTCTTGGAACCTAAATCCTTACTGCTAAACCCCGTATTAGAGAAACCTGAATGAGTAACTGCAGTGTTATGGGGTGTCATCGGGTTTTATAGGGGCTTAGGACAATCATCCATAGTATTCCTTCCAGCTCCTTATTGTAATCATATTAAAAGTTGCCTTCAAGCCCCATTGACAATATTTCGGCCCCCTCGCCATATCACATCCAGAACCCTGACTAGATTCCTGAGTAGTACCCTCTTGCCCTTTTTGTCTCAGGGTCCCCTTATTGAAACCGAATAGTAGGAAAAAGGGTACCCTTATTATATTTGCGCTACTCAGGAACCTAGCTGAACTAAGCTCTAAACCCTAAGCCCTTAACTAAGCTGAACTAAGCCAAACTCCACATTTGGGTGGTTGTCAGAACTAGGGTCCCTTTTTGGGTCCTTGATATAATACCGGCACCTATTATTTAGGGTACCCAGAAAGGGACCCTAATTTGACAACCACCCATATAGGGGTAAACCGTAAACCCCAAACCCGAAACCCTAAACCCCAAACCCTAAACCCCAACCCTTAACTAAGCTGAACTAAGCCAAACTCCACATTTGGGTGGTTGTCAGAACTAGGGTCCCTTTTTGGGTCCTTGATATAATACCGGCACCTATTATTTAGGGTACCCAGAAAGGGACCCTAATTTGACAACCACCCATATAGGGGTAAACCGTAAACCCCAAACCCGAAACCCTAAACCCCAAACCCTAAACCCCAACCCTTAACTAAGCTGAACTAAGCTAAACTCCACATTTAGCAGCCCGAAGGGCCCCGGGCATCCTCGCCTCGAAGCATTAAGTACTTCAACGCGTTTTAGTTCAACGAAGCCTGGGGTTGATGATATGAATCCTGAAAAATCCTATAAAGGGATCTATAGGAGTGCCTTTAAGGGGATCCTTTAAGGGATCTGTAGGGTTTAGGGTTTAGGGTTTAGGGTGATGATATAAATCCTGCATTACCCTAAGGACCCTAAACTATGGGAATTATGGTATATCCCTTATTTTGGGTAGGTTCAGGATTATTATCATCAACCGTATCAAACCCTAAACCCTAAACCCATAAACCCCAAACCATGTCCCAAGCCCAAAACCCTACACCTGCTTGAGCCTTGGTGCGGAGGTTTGAGCTTACCCTACCCTTTTTAGGGTTCCTTAGTGGAATGTCCTTATATCAGTCCTAAACCCTAAGCCTAACACTGCTTAAGCCTTTCTGCCGAATTTGAGCTGGTTGAAGAGGTACCCTAAACCTTAAACCCTGAAACCCCAAACCCTAAACCTTAAAACCCTAAAACCCTAAACCCTAACCCCTAAACCTTAAAACCCTAGAACCCTAACCCTAAACCCCCTAAGCCCTAAGCCTTTCCGCCGAGGTTTGAGCTGGTTGAAGAGGTGGACGAAGACCTCAAGGCCGTGTTGTGTTTACCCTTGGGGGGTTTAGGGATTGGGTGTTTAGGGTTTAGGATTTAGGGTTTAGGACTTCGGGGTTTAGGGTGAGGGCTTAGGGGTTTAGGTCTTTAGGGGTTTAGGGTTAAGGCCGTGTAGTGCTTCTCGGGGCATGCTGAAGAAGTCCCTTGAGACTCCAAATAGTCCAACGCGGGGGAACATCTATACATATCTATACCTATGCCTCTATATATATATATATGTATGTGTATGTGTAATATGTGTATATGTATAAATATGTTGTAATGTATTATATAAAGAAGGATATAGAACTAAAAATTAGACCCAAAGCATCCCAAAGCCGTCCAAAGTAGGTACTAGTTGGAAGTTTCGGAAAATAGGGGACCCTAATAGAGTACCCTAAATAGTATCATCCTTATTATAAGGACCCCCAAATAAGGTACCCCCAATTTTCGGAAACTCCTAAACCCTAAATGGAGGCCTTTAAAGGGACCCTGGTGGTACCCTAAGCCCTTATAGATCCCCTAGAGAAGCCTTAAAGGAACCCTTTAAAGGAATCCCTAACTCCCAGTTGTAGACTTGGAGTCGTCAGGATCCCCGTAGTTTCCCAAAAAGAAGCAGACCCTCCGAAACCCTCGGCCTAACCTTCGCCAGATGGATGCTCCCGAAAATTAGGGGATCCTTTACGGGTTCCTTGAAGGTATCTATAAGGGTTCTATAAAGGGTTTAGGGTTTAGGGTTTCCGAAAATTAGGGGAACCTTAACCTTATTTTGGGGTCCTTATAATACGGATCCTACTATTTAGGGTACTATGTTAGGGTCCCCTATTTTCGGAAAGTCCCATATGGACGCCTGAATAAGTCGCCCTACTATGCCTTAGAGTATGTGTAATGTGGGAGTGTAGGCAGTGTGGGATCTTAACCACTGAAGGCCCTGCGGCCTAAACCCTACATAAATCCTAGCCCCTAACTCCTGCATGGATCCTAAACCTTACAACCCCCAGACCTTTGATCCTAAACCTCAAACCCTAAACCCTATAAACCCTAAACCCTCCTATATAAATCCTAACCCTAAACCCTAAACCCAGCCCTAAATAAATCCTAACCCCCCCCCCTTTCCAGCAGGAGCTTCAGATCCTCCTTGGCTGCTGCCGGTGCCCTGGGAATCGCCTGCGCTTGGAGCGAGCGCTCCGGGAGTTCGAGGCGAGACAGCGGTTTAGGGTTGTTTAGGGTTTAGGGTTTACATATGATGTCTATATATAGGGGTTAAGGTTTGAAAGGTTTAGGGTTTAGTTTTTATAATGGATTTCTGTAGGATTTAGGGTTTTTAGGGGGGGTTCCCCTAAAGGGATTTATAAGGCTTCTTTACAGGGATCTTTCAGGGTTGCTTTAAAGGGAAGTATAAGAGGGTTCACGGTTTTTCAGGATTTGAATTGAGGGTCCAGGGTTTAGGGTGTTGGGTGTTCAACATGGGGGCCTTAATAATCAGAATAGGGTTTTTCGGGGCTCCTTACTATATTTATAGTATAATCGACCCCCAAAACCCTAGTCTAATTATTAAGGCCCCTATAGTAAGGGTTTTTCGGATTTGAATTGAGGGTTCACGGTCTGGGTGTAGAGGGTTTAGGATTGATGACTTAGGGTTTAGGTTTTAGGATGTAAATTTCAGGGTTTAGGAACCAGGGTTTAGGATTTAGGGTTGGCGGCTGGGTTCTCAAAACTCGGGCACGACTGAAAAGAATCAGGTTGTCAATCATAAGGAGTTCTTAGTTGGACGGGTTTCTGATGGTAGTAGGAATGTCTTTCGGTTATCGTGTTTATAGGGTGTTATATCCTGCAAGGGGCCAAAGACCCCTATTCCGCCAAAGAATCCAATAACTAGGGTCGCATAGGGGTCTTGAAGAGGGCTTCGTAATTGTTTTGCAAGGGATTTATGGGTTGCTGAATCCTTCCTCGAGGACCCAAAGGACCCGTACAATATCTCAGTAATCGGTATTTGGATTCAGGGTAGAGTAATGAAAGAATAGTATTTGGAGTAGTACATGAGTGTTACGCACTTGGGCCCTTCGTTTGAATCTCTACTGCAGCGCCCCGCACTATCAACAGTGGAATCCCTGTATAAGAACACCATTCCGCGAGAGTAGCCTACCCTAAGGTTCTTAGCTACCATTACTTCCGAACTTTCCAGCTGAGAAGTTAAGGTAGGCTGAGGTTCTTATCCATGTTCTTATCCAGACACAGCGGCCGCGGTACCCCCCCCCCCCNCGGGCGTCATTTGGGCCCTTCCCCCACCCAGAATTGAGATTTTCGGTGGCCCGAGCAGGGGACGCGGGGGAAGGGTGGGCAAAGGCAAAAACGAATTAGTGTCAGACACTACTTCGTTTCTGTTTTTTTTTTCCGTGCTTGCAGGGTTTTCAGGGAGTGGGGGGCAGGGGGCGGGTGGGCAAAGCAAAAACGAACTAGTGTCAGAAACTAATTCGTTTCTGTCCTGCGCAGGTGAATTCTCTTCGTGATGCCTCGAGGGCAGGTTATGGGCAAGGCCACTTTAGCCGAGTGGAAACGACCGCGGCATTGTAAGCCTTGTTGCGGAAGGTCGTGGGCTCGATTCCCGCGGGCGTCATTTGGGCCCTTCCCCCACCCAGAATTGAGATTTTCGGTGGCCCGAGCAGGGGACGCGGGGGAAGGGTGGGCAAAGGCAAAAACGAATTAGTGTCAGACACTACTTCGTTTNCGGGCGTCATTTGGGCCCTTCCCCCACCCAGAATTGAGATTTTCGGTGGCCCGAGCAGGGGACGCGGGGGAAGGGTGGGCAAAGGCAAAAACGAATTAGTGTCAGACACTACTTCGTTTTTTTCCCGGATAGGGTTGGGGGCAGGGGTGGTTGGGGGCAGGGGTTGGCAAAGGCAAAAACAAACTAGTGGCAGACAAACGAGCCAAGCCACAACGAAACCACTTCCACCCAACACAAAATAAGAACCAGACCCCGGAAGCTAGGGTACCCTAAGGTTCTTAATTTTGAAGCAACCTGAATTTTGTGAATCCTGCCGAAGTTAGGGGCTCAGTTTCTTAAACAGTGGGTTCTTATACAGGACGTTCACTGTAATGTAGCGGTCGAATACGTAGTATCCACATACAGTAACTACATACCCTGAAAGTCCACATTACCGTTTCCATATCCCGTGCAAAGCCTGTTCTAATCACGAAGGCCCTGTACGAGTAGCATATTACCCTTTACAAGCTTTATTGCAGCTATAGTAGCCTGTATTTAATCCCTTGGACTGCAACCCTTAAATCTCAAATAAGGCCTATATAGTCTTAAACCCTGACTCAACCTTAAGCCTTAGTGAAATCAACTAGGCCCCCAAACTCTAAGCATTACTCTAAACACTGAGGCCATTTATAGTAAGAGCTCATGACTCCACGTACCACTTATAATAAGGCTTCCTTTTACAAGGACACTTCGCCGCGCACAACGGTAGTTTCGGTGTTGCCGGGCTCGAACCTCCGGTGACGGTAGGACAGCGGAGGCCTTTCTTGCTGGTTGTGTTGGAAAAGCAACATGCTTTCCAGCGGATAGGTCACCGTAGTACACCGCCTAAGCGCCACTCCAAAATAGTTCTGAAACCACGGGAGTGCTATTCCTGACAGTTGCTTTCTTTAGTTCCAAAGAACATCCCCCAAAGCCCGTAGTCGAATTAACTGTTCAGGCCTTCAGGTGAAACCTGGTTAGAATTCGGGAGATATCCCACCAAAGCATTTGCGAGTCTTTGGAAGTAATAGTAGAATCATGTCTGGGTGGGTTCTACAAGCCTCAACTACCCTCGACAGTATTGAACGTGCCGAGCACACATCTGAACTTTTCCACAGTTTACAACGTATGTTTCATCAGTTCTAGAAGGAAGAGCCTCCCGCCGCACATGCGATGCATGGTTTGCTGCCCTCGTCGGATCCAATATGTATATGCGATTACCTGGATTAGTTTTGCTTCCAAGAGCACGTAGACGTAGAAGTCCGGTTTTTATATGGAGGATTACATATCCCAAAGGGTCCTATGTACCTACATGTAGGGTTTGTATATTAGGAAGTACTATTATGATTGGGGAAGTATCCTCCATAAAGTACCTACGACCCTTTGGGATCATGAGGTCGGCATCCTGCAGGATGCATGGCTCGGTCATACAAAGGATTTAGGGTTTAGGGGCTATCTTCGCACAGCTTTCGCCAGTAATTAGAATTTCGGCTGTGCCTAAACACGAAGCTACATGGTGACTATTAATGTCATGGGCATGCTCAAAACCTTGGCTTGCGATGTCGGCTGGCTGCATGGCACTTGGAAGCCGATGTTTTCGCCACGGGAGCGAACCTTAGTTCTTCTGATGCTGTGAGGCATATTTGCCCGAGTCATGCTCAATTCTCGCACACGTTCTGTGATGACACAAATGATATTTGTCCCACTTGTAGATTGTAGCTTGCAGCTCGATTTGCTGGCTTTGCCAAGTTTCCGGTGATACCTGGACAAGTCGTTTTTAGGTTGACTGATACGTGGGTTGGTGGAACCAAGGGCCCCTCAATCCCAGGCATGCATGTTTAATGCAGGGACACTGTTGGATGAAGGTGATATTTATAAACAGGCCGGAAGACGCAGCGAGCTGCTTTCAAAGTTCGACCCTCGAATCTGCAGCCCAAATGTTCGATCTATGTTCGTGATCCGGCCACCCGCACGACCGGGTCATGGACGAAACACGAAAGGTCTTGGTACAGCTGCAGGGACACCACGTTGTTGATGAATCTCATCGCACAGGTGTCGCTCCGTGCGAAGCGGACATGGGCATGGTTTCCCCTGAAGCGGAAACTTGGCGGACCTTCAGAATTGGGGTTGTCATGCATTTCAAACTTGGCTTTTGGACGTCAAGCTCCCACCCGCCCGTGAAAGTTTACCGGACATGAACCCCCGAGAGCCAAAGGTACGAATGGTCCGGCTACCAATATCAAGAGCCGGTCATCACGCTGCTTGGTGTGTTAAACCATAGCCAGTAGCCTGTGGGGATAACACCCCTTTTGCATAGTGGGTCAGACGGGTTTAGATTGGTTGCGGGAGATGTAGCAGCAGCTGCGTTTTTTTGTTCAATTGGTTCGGGCTTCGGGTGCACTGAATCGAAGTTCCTACCTTGGTATGCACCAATGCACCCCGCGTCTTGACCATCGTGTTTGTTGTTTTGTGTGGTGCTAACCAAGAATTGTAGCCCGAACGCAGGGGCGCAATGTGTCGAATATTGTTGAGATGTTGCAAGATTCTCGAAAAAGTTGCAGCACGAAACAAAACCGCCACTTGTTTATCTCAGCCAGGCTGTCATCGTTGCGCAGTCGAAACCACAGTTAAGATCGTAGAATCCTCGAAGAAACAAAGTTACCCAAAATTATTCAAATGTTTCAAATTTCAAAAGACTTTTAACAACCCGGAACGAGCCCGGACCCAAAACATACGACAAACAGTCAATACTAAATCCGCAACCGGCCTTAAACCCCCAAACACACTACGACAGTTCAAGGACCACCAATGGAACTCCTAAAATACCCTGTTTACAGAATCCCTTAAAGGTCCAGAGTCCTTCTCGGATCCGACCCCGAAATTCCCAACGAGAGGGTTCAATCTAGGTACCTTAGGAATGACTTTCCCCGACTGAAGAGTTGCCTTAAGGGTTTTATGAGGCTTCATGTAGGGGTTCTACGGCCGCAAAGGGCACACGAGCGTTTGTTTCAGGCTTGGTCGCGGTTGACTTGGGGATCTGGTCAGTTTTTTTCCGTGGGGGAACGCGTTATGTAGTTAGATTAATACCAGTCGTACCAGCAGGTCTGCAACAGTAATGAGAGTTATGTTGGTAAGAGTAGTAGACATTGCAATGGTAGTGGTTCGTGACGATTGGGGTATCGATTGCCTAGCCACAGAACACGCGTAGAATTTAGGCGCGAATGCGGCGGCGGCAATGGAACTGTCACAATAAATGCTCGTTGTTGATCGTATCGCTTTAGGGGTGTGGTCCGGTGTTCAAGGGTTTTGTCCGAATCCGGCATGTTGGGAATCGTCCTTTTAAGTTACGAGCCCGAACTACGCACAGCCTCCGACCCGGCGGGTTGCGGCTGCCACTGCCGGTGCCAGGGTCGGGACTACCCACCTCTACGCATTTTGCAGGGACGTGGTGGGTAGGAAAGCAAGTGTTTACAGGTTCAGCTAGATCGAACCAACAATTTTGCGGAACACCATCTGTAACATACACACGCACACGTTCCCCTGTAGACTCATGCACGCATGCACTCAGCGAATTGTTTAGCCACGTTCTGGAATGGATTCGCTGTTAGTCCACGTGAATGAGCTATCGAATCATGTGTCTAGTGCCTTGGCGACCCCGACCTAAGCCCCAAGTCCGGTACCCCAGACCCGTTAAATTTAGAATCCCATAAGCCCTACACTACACCCTGAAATTCAAAACCTGAATCAACGCAAGACCTTCTAATCTTGAGCCCCAAAGGACCGTGTAAGGTTTAGGAGCAGCCACGTTACCTGAGACCTTAAACCTCAAATCTTTAAGAGTCCTATGTAAGCTGAACTTTCAGCCCACACCCAATGAAATCCGAGGCTCGATTTTCACGTTCCAGGACCATGGTTTTCTGAGCTGTTGGGGTTTCTGTTCCTGTCAGGGGTTCTGGCTTTCGGCTTCGGGTTGCAAGTAGAACGGTTGAGGACTTTCGGCGTAGGGCTTGTTCGTTTTTTATACCCGGACCCCAAAAGTATGCAGAAGAATGGCCTTTTTATAGCTTTGGGGCCATTATTTCACTTACTTTTGGGGGTTTAGGTAGCGTCTACACAAAGAGACCCTGGAGCCTTCACCAAGAGGTTTTCCTTGGTGAGGTTTTGGCCTCCTAGGTTCATTTTGGTAGAAGGCCTTGAGCTTTGGGTATTGCGATCTTTAGGGTTTAGGGTTTAGGTATGGGGTTCCATAACAGGGATTTGAGCGATATTTAGGTATATAGGTTTCCATAAGGGTGCTGCATGGATTTTCAGTGTCTGGGGCCTTCACACTGAGATTAGAGTTTTGGGCCTTGCACCTGCGCCCTTGGGAGTTCTTGAAAACTAACAGACGTGGGGGTTGTACCTAAACAAGTTACTGGATTAGGGTTCAGGGGTTTAGGGTTCAGGTCGCATTGCTTGCGGTTTCTCAAAATACCTCTACTACAACATATGGGCCAGTTTAAAGTCTACGGTGTGTCACTAAGCCCTGAACCTTCAAGACTCACACTCACGGTCAAATAGTTACAAGACTTCTGAGTATCTGCGAAACGCAACATTCTTGTACAATGGGAGTCTCAGTAAATGGGCGGACCCGAGCATAGAAACCCAAACATTAGGACCAGATATAAGGCCCGAAACCCCCACAGAACCTTACGGGGCTCTATATGATTTGGGGGGGAATTCTTCGTGTCTAGGGGCTTAGCAGCTTAGCGTGTACAACATTGTTTTGGGACTCTACACTGCTACCCATAGGCTCCATAGTAGTTCCTTTCTGCTGCCATGGAGCCCATGGGTACTTCTACTTTACAGGACCGAAAAACTTGAAAGAATTATTCATCGAACATGTTACAAAAAAACTATAACAAAGTCCCTCCCAAATAGGCTTCAGGGTCAGAAGATGAAGGATTATCTGAGCAATTGGCTTTGGAAGAGCACCTGCTGAGATTGCAGCGGTTGGCCCTAAACGCCAACGCAGAAAGTTTGTTTAATGTCTTTTCGAAAGCGGGTGCAAAGCGACGCTTCGTGACAGAGCCGATCTCAAGCAGGTCTTGAAGGTTTGGAAACCATGCCAGGCTGGATTGGATGGGTTTGGACGATGCAGTGTTCAAG
>BGNK01001100.1:112925-135425 GCA_003297005.1 Symbiodinium sp. clade A Y106 | reverse complement strand
TTAGAATTCACATTTGTGGCATGATTTGGAATGCTAAGCGCATAGTACAGTATGTCGTATGTTCTGAATCCAGAAGCTTCTCCAGAAAGATACCTGCAAAAAATCACCGAGGGGTTCAATTGACCAAAAGCCCACAGCCCGGAAAGCTCACACAACCCATGCAGCGCTGACGTACTACGGTTGATGACATAAATCCTGCATTACCTAATAAGGAATATATATATACCATAATTCCCGCAGTTTAGGGTCATTAAGGTAATGCAGGATTTATATCATCAACCGTAAGACTACCAAGGCCCTAGTTGATCCCTCATCCTCAACGGAAGGGGCATCGAGAAGCCACAAAGTTAGTAAGTGCCGGGCTCCATTAACTTAATAGGTCATGGTATCGATGCACACAAAAAGGACCCTGCTCGCGATGTCTTTCGGTTCGCCCAGTATATACTTAGAGTGAGTCGTTTCAAAGTCTGAAATATCGAAGACGTCGTGTTTGAGAGGGAGGGCTTATCTTTGGGCCCAAACACCATACTACATAAGGCTTTTGGGCTATTTTGATCCCTAGGGTATTAGTAGGATTTCAATGCATTTTTGCAGTGTTTGTGAGTTCGGGTCCTCGTTTCATGCAAGATCACTGCGTAAGCTCGGGGGTATGCGGGCGCAACTCTTACATCCTGAAGCTGTCCGTTCGAAACTCTAAGTTAAGCTGAAACCCAGAAAAGCGAAATCCAGAACCCTAAACCCTGAACCACAGAAGCCCGAAGCCTTAAACCCTATAAGCATTGAAACGCTTTGAGCCTTAAACCCTAAACCCTATAAGCCCGAAGCCCTAAACCCCAAAATCCCTGACCCCAAAACCCTACAATCCGTAAGCCCTGGATCTTATAAGCCCTAAACCCTATAAACCCTATACTATATGCGCTAAACCCTAGACCCTATAAGCCCTAAGCTTCGTGTTTGTTATTCTCGAAACCGTACTGTACCCGGACCTTCAGGACATCGAGCCGCAACGGAGCCTTGTTGAAGCTGAAGGCTCGAATGGCTTCTTTCTGTTGTGGCTTTGGGTTTAGTGCTTGGGGTTTATAAAGTGTTTAGGGTCGAGGTTCATGGTCTTTCCCAAGATAGGAAGTAGCTGTGTTATGGCTTTGCCTTTGGATCCTTTAAGGGAGGTAAGTATATGCCAAGGTGGGTTGTTTGGCTCCAATGTTCATGGAGAGAGCTTAGTTTGAACCCTGGACAACTTCCGGTTTGGGATGGGTTACCTTAAACCCAGACCCTAAACCGTAATTGAAGAATGCAGGAATGTAAGACTCAGGGCGTTAGGGCCTGTTGCCTAAGCTCTCGAAGTCCTAAGCCTACAAAGCCAAACCTTGTTCCTGTGCTTTTTGGGTTTATTGTCCCGAAAGCCTTGAGACAATTAACTCTGAAGCCTTAGAAACCTTTAAAATCTTAAACCCCTGCAAGAAAAATCTGTCAACCTTAAGAAAACCATCTCCTTATCATATTTACGGCCACTAATACTCACCAAAACTCATAGAAAAGCTGATGTGCGTTCCTACAGGTCTTGCAAGCCCGACAGGAACCTTATATAACCTTAAAAATCATACTCCAGCTTGATCCGATTGCAAATTGCCCTCACCCAGTCATTGTTTCAGGATTCAGGGTTTAAACTTATAGGGTTCAGGATTTGGGGTTGAGGATCAGTCACTCGTCGACATCGGCTGTTTGGCCATGGTCGTCTTCTCTATGCGCTGTTAGCTGTTGTGTTTCTATGGTTCCTATCATTCGTGCATGAGTACTGAATTTCAACCAATGTCACACTCATCAGTGCAAGACATTTGTTGGTTGTAATGCCTTGCTGTCTGTAGCCATTTTGAAGCACGCAAGGGTCAACTCAATTTGCTGGCAAAGCCGCAAGCCATGGTGCTCGGCATTGTTCTTGTGCTGCTTCTTGGAAACCAATTGGCCTTTGGTCTATAGTAGGCAGGGCAACGAGGAACAAGGAGGTTGGAGCATCAGCAGGGCAATTGAGCGAGTCGTTGCGGGAAGTGGGACATGACGAGAACTTCTCAAGATTCTGAACTCTGGCAGACTCTAGCATGTCCTTACAGCTCAGACCCTGGGAAGAAGCTGATGAGCAGACCTTATAACTCCAAGTACATGGTACTGCACGAACATTTCTTTGCATCTCAGTCGTCAAAGCCTTATACGTACCCCAACCTCCTACATAGTTTGTGGGTTTTGATTTACAGACCTATGTTTGTATCGAATCCACAACACTGGGAGTATATCGGCAGTAGAACCCTCGATCACGAATCCAAGACCTCAGTAGAAATCCTTTGAAGTCCCGGCTCCATCCACAATCTGATGTGATAACGCACACACTTTTGTCATCGATCAAACTATCTACTTGCTCTTTCATAACTATCTATCGATCGAGCTATCTATCTATCTATCTGTTTAGCGATCGATCTATCTCTCTATCTATAAACCCTAAACCCTAAACCCTGCCTCATCAAACAAGCAGCTCAGACTACGTCAATCTCTGCAAGTCGTGCCAGTCTTAACAGATGTCAGAGAACTACCTACAGTCTCCATTGTAGTTCCTTTTTTTGGTTGACCAGTTTCATGGTGAGGATCCTGTAATGTAAAGGTGGTTAGCCAAAAAAAGGGAACTACCATGGAGACTATAGGTAATTCCGTACAGAGCCCTTCTAGATCCCTCTAAGGGTTCGGTAAGGAATATTCCTGAATAAAGGGGTACTGCGCGAAACCTGGGCAAGCTCTTCAGAAGCCTCTTCTGGCCAGCCCATGAACCGAGAATCCAATTCCCTAAAAACTTCCTCATTTGGGAGTTTTCCAAAATGAGAGGGCATCTTATTTTGGGGTCCCTATAATAAGGATCCTACTATTTAGGATACCTTTTAAGGGTAACTCCCATCTGACCTAGAAGGCAGCACCTAAAAAAGAGAGAGACCAGAAGCCCGATAACCTATAACTCATAACGCTGACGTCTCAAAACCCCAGAACCCCCAAAACCCATATCTGAAACCCAAAGCAATTAAATCCTAGACCCTTAAACACCCTGAAGCCAAAAGCCAGAAATCCGTATCCCCAAAATCCCTCGGACAGCACCCCAAGCTCTGAACCCCTAAACCCCTGAAGCGAAGCATCCAAGCCCTAAATCCCTAGGTTCCTGAGTAGTACCCTTTTGCCCTTTTTGTTTCAGGGTCCCCTGATTAAAACCGAATAGTAGGAAAAAGGGTACCCTTATTATGCTGGGGCTACTCAGGGACCTAGATCCTTTATGGCCTGAAAGCTGCAAAGGTTGAGACTCTAGCAGTCCAAGCTAAACCTTTACACCCATTATAACCCCCCCCAAACCCAAAACCCTAAACCTTAACCCCTAAACCTTAAACCCTAAACCTTAAACCCACTCTTATCAGTTTTATGGATCCCTGTAAATCCGGAAAAAGCCCTCCTAAGACCCCAATCCGAAAGACATCGGCGCAAGCCCCTAGCAGCCCAGCAAACATGGGATTAGGTCCTTAGGTTTTAGGGGTCGCAGACACTCCAAAACCCGCTTATCATTGACGAATACACACTTTAAACTATACTGGGAACCCGAATAATGTAAACCATACTGGGAACCCGAATACGATTTAAGGTATATTCCTTCACTAGGGGGTTTTGGAGTTCTGGGGCTTATAGGGTTTAGGGAAAACCCCGAAGAGCTGTTAGGCTCCCTCTGTGCGCAGCGCAGCAAGCCGGAACGCTGAAGACCGAGGGTGGGATTCTGTAACCCCAAGGGTCCAAAGGACCCAATAATTAGGTACTCGGTTTTAGGATAGTAGTTATGTAGGTTAGGATTTTGGAGAGTATATGATTATTGGGTACTTGGACCCTTGGGGTAATGGGATCGATTGTTTAGGGCTTAGGGTGTGAAAGGGGTTCCATAATGGGATCGCTGTGAAAGGTACTATGCGGTTCTATAGTGGGATCTCCTGTAAATTGAAGGGTACGATTGGAGGGTCCTCTAAGGGTTGCTTTCAATTTCCTTTAAGGATCCTTTCAAGGGTTCCTATGAGCTGGGGGTACACAGGGGAAAGGTGTATGATGGACAAGGTCCCCGTGGCCGTCGGCCACTCTTCCAGTCGGAAAGGCTACAGTTGGTCATTCTGCGTGGCAAGAGGTCCCATGATTTAGGATTGAGAGGTTTAGGGTTAGCGGTTTAGGGGTTCAGGAATTAGAGGTTCAGGGTTTAGGATTTGGGGTTTAGGGTTTAGCTAGCGGTTTAGGGCTTAAGGTTCGGAGATATGCCTGAAAGCAGCTGGCGCATGCAGGGCTCCGGAGGATAGCAGCTCATCAGTGCTTCAAGGATCATGGGACTTAGTAACTAAGGTTCTTACAAGGGTAGCTATACGTATAACTACTTATCACCCCCAATTAAGGTACTTATAACCATACTAAGTCCCATGATCCTCCAAGTGGTGTCCTTCTTTCATAGCGGACTGCCAACCCAGGGGCTATTTGTTGGGCTCTGTTCTCCACCTAAGCCCTAAACCCAAAATCGTAGATCCCAAACGCTAAACCCTAAACCCAAAATCGCACACCCCAAACCCCCAAATCACTCAGCCCGATTATTCCCAGGTCTCAAGCCCTAAACTCCCCAAAGCTTCAGATCCCTAATACCTTATTTTGGGGTCCTTATAATAAGGATCCTACTATTCAGGGTACCATATTCGGGTCCCCTTTTTTCGGAAACCCCCAAATAGTATATGCTCTAGTCTTAATAAACCCCAAACCCCAAACCTGCGAGTTCCAACCCTAAGCCCCAAACCCTAAAATCCCCAAGCCCCCTCCACCCCCTAAACCCCAACAACCCAAGCCACAATTCCCTGAAACCCTAAACCCCCAAACCCCTGAAACCTTAAAAACCCTAAGCCCGGAAGCTGGAAGCACCAAAACCATCCCCCTAGCCGTAGCCCTAATCCCTAAAGCCTAAACCCTTATCCCTGCAGTCCAACCGCAGAAACCTAAATCCCGTCAGCCCTAAACCCCCCAAGCCCTCCCCCCCAAAAAAAACCCTAAATCCACTAAACCCCTAAATCACCGAAACCCAAAAAGATTCCAAAGCCACCCCAAAAGCCACCAACTCCACTAAACCCCTAAATCCCCTAAAGTCGAACCGCTCAACCTCTAAATCCCCGAAACCCTAAACCCCGAAACCACCAAAACAGCCCTAAATCCACTAAACGCCTAAATTCCTTAAACGCCGAACCCTAAACCCTAAATCCCCTAGATCCAAGAAATTCCACAGCCCCACCTCCCCTGCAGGTAACCCGACCATGGCAGTGAAGGAATGTACCAAAGCGCAGGGATGCACGACGAAGGAGAGGGTCTTCGGGGTTTAGGGGTCTTCGGGGTTTAGGGGTTAGGGGTTTAGGGGTTTAGGGTTTTAGGGTTAGTAGGCAGCCTTTGACCTTTTGTGGTTTATATCATCCTAACATAATTGGAGAGGTTTACTTTTTTTTGGGTTAGGGTACGCCGCCTTATCGGGGCTTGTTTTAACTGGACTGTTGAGGGCTTAGGGTGAACTGTGAAAAGGGTTCAGGGTTTAGGTGAACCCTAAACCCAATTTTTTGTTGCAAGTGGTTTAGGGTCCCTTTTGAGATTCGGAGTGTCTGGAGGATGTATACGAGTCTAGACGGGTTTTGGAAGGGCTTTAGATGGCTTGTGTAGGGGTTCCTTGCATGGCTTATACATGTTTATAGGGGCATGGTGGCTTCTGGGTGATCGTGTCGGGCCAACTAGCCAGAAAGTACCCAATTTCCGTTATGGCCAAATCAAACCCCAGAGGGTCCAAGTACCCAAATAGTAGGGTTTTAGGTCCCAAAATCCATACTCTGAATGGTTTTTGGACCTTGAAACCTTACTATTTGGGTACTTGGACCCTCTGGGAACACGAGCATGCATAACCCTAAACCCTAAACCCTAACCCTAAACCTTACACCCTAAACCGTACGCATAAGGGGGGAGCTCAGACTTTACGGCTTCGGGCGGTTGAGTTTGAGGTACTACAGGGGCTTTTTTTCGAAAATTCGGGGTACCTTAGTTTGGGGTCCTTATACTGAGGATCAGGGTACCATATTAGGGTCCCCTATTTTAGGAAGCTTCCTATAATAGAGGCACGAATAGTTAGAGCGGGGTTTGAGGTATATTATTGCACATTGATAACGAAGCACTACCCTAATGCTCATGGACCCTCGTAGTGAGATCCCAAACCTTAGCCCCGAAAGCCCAAACCCTCCCCCAGAAAGCCCATGACCCTCTTAGGAGCCTTAGGGTAGGGAATTTAATATTTTGGCTTTGGGGATTCGGGGTTGACGCATCTGGATTGAGCTCTTTTTTAGGGACCCCAGAAGCACATAAGCATAAGCATTTTTTGGGGGATATCCCTACCTTATTGGGCTTCAAGGGGGTTTATATGGGATATCCCTATCCTTCTTTTTGCTTATGTGCTTTTTTCGGGCCCTAATGTTCCAGATGCGACAAGTTCCCGAACTGACTTCGGAAGCATGTCGTAGTGACTGAACTTGGCAAGGTTTGACTCGTTGGGTACACACAAGCTGCCCTGCTCAAAAAACGGTGAAGCTCATTAAACTGAGCATAAATCCATTTTGCAGTGGAAGCTTGCTGATCTAAGCTTAACCACACCCTAACGTCTATCTGCAGACCCTAAGCACTGAACCCTCATCACTACCTGGAGATTCTCAGGTGGAGGGTCCAGTTCCCATCATCAACAGCTTCAAACCATACACTTTCACGTCGATGGTTTTCAAGTTGAGCAGTTTCGGTTTTCCGGCTTAGACTATGCTTTAGGCTTCTGGGTTCAAGGCCTTCGATTTACGATGCCATGGGATTTACCAGAGACTCCAAACCAGCTTTGTTAAAGAATATTGTTCCTGAACTCCGGGCTATAATTTGAGGCTTAATTCCTCTAGACCTTAAAGCCCCGCACACAAAACCCTTTAAGAACCCTTGCGTTCCAGGGTGTATATCCATCAGTAGTCTACATCCATAAACCTTAGAAACCCTAAGCCCTATCCCATACTCCCTAAACCTTAAACTGTCTGGTTCTTAGTAACTAAGAACCAGACAGTTTAAGGTCTAGCGACTTAGTAGGGAATGGGGGATTGGATCCCTATAGAAAATCCCCAATAGTAGTCCCAATAACCCATTTCCCCCATTCCCTACTAAGCATTCCCTACTAAGAATCAGACAGTAAACCCTAAACCCTAAAGGAACCCCTAAACCCTTTAAACCCTATTATAGATCCCTTTAAGGAACCCTTATAGATCCCTTACAGGAACCCCTAAAACCTTTAAGCCCTATTATAGATCCCTTTCAGGAACCCTTATCGATCCCTTAAAGGAACCCCTAAACCCTGAACCCTGCTTCCGACCAGCAGGCCACCTCGACTCTGGGTTTCAGACTTCAGCAGACGGAAAAAGGGCCCCACTAAACAAGACAAAACTAAACCCATGCTCTTTCCTTAACCCCAAGGGTCCAAAGGACCCAATAATCAGGTACTTGGTTTTAGGATAGTAGTTATGTAGTTTAGGATTTTGGAGAGTATATGATTATTAGGTACTTGGACCCTTGGGGTAAATGGTCAGGGGCCCTAAACCCTAAACGCTCAACCCAAAAACTCCTTCCTTAAGTAATTAGGGGTTGAGGGCTTTAGGGATTGGGGTTTCAGGCTGTTTTTTGGTTGAGGGGGCCTCGGGTGTGTAGATGTCCTTCCGAGGGTTTTGGCGCCTGTTAGGGTTTGTGGTTTGCTGTCTGGTGCTTAGTAGGGAATGGGGGAATGGGTTATGGGGATTATTGTTGGGGATTATTTAGGGGCTAGGGGACAGGGGCTTAGGGTTTCGGGGTGAGGGTTTTGGTATTAGGGTTTAGCGTAGGGTTAGGGTTTAGGGGTGTTTTTCGATTGCGGGGGTTAGGCGATTAGGCTGTCAGATGTGTTTCGGACTTTTTAGAGTCTAGGGGATGTTAGTTGTTCTTTGGGACTCCGATTGTGTCGGATTTAAAGCTTGGGACAAGTTAAAGCTTGGATTTCATGCTGGGCAAGGATTAGAGATTCGTGCGTCGTGTGTGTGTGTGTGTGTAGGGTTCAGGGGGTGCATGATATGTTGCGAGCTTTCAGCGCTCACAGCTCTTCGCAACGAACGCATGGCAGGGAGAAGAGGCACAAACTACTGACGGCATGTTTCTGGACGTGCGGGTGGGCGGGGTACAGATTGACAACTTCTGCCAGAAAAGACTGCGCAATGGCCTTGGTGATGCGGGATGGCCAGACGGGTGATGCGATGATAGGTTAATAATGATTTCACAGAACAAGGATACAAGACTGAAACGGAGAACAGTGCCATGATGAGTTGACATCCAGGCTACATACGAGAAGGCCAAGGAGACCATGACAGCCGCACGTCTGAGTACACGCGCATGCAAGATGCTCTTCCCATTCCGATACCACGCTTCTTAATAGACATCGAGGCACGTCGCTGTCATGGCTGCATAATTGATTCCCCGCTTTCGTGCTTCCGTGTGCTCCCCGTCACCATGTGCTTGGGAAACATCGTATCACGGTTACCGGCAGGTTGTGACACCAGAAAACAAATATTTCTCACATGTGGCTTCCAAACTTGTGTCACGCGCTGGCGTGACCCTCCTGGTTCTCGCCAGCTCGGAAGACTAGGGTTAGGTTTTTAGCTAGGTGGAGAGAGCTTTTTATCCGGCAAATTGGTTTGATTAAAGAAGGAAAGTTTTTTTGTGTTTTGGATACCTGGGTTTCGTGAGCAGCAGTGCTGCGTGGACGTAGGTATGGTTTATAGGAGTATTCTGGGATTCGGGGTTTGGGGTCAACCATCGGTGCAGGAGCACAAACTGGTGCTGGATGCCAACTGGCGCTGGATCCACACAACCGAGGGGCAATTGGAACAGCACAAATGTTTTGACCTTTAGTCGCTACATCCGGGGCGCACGTTTGCAATGTCTGGGTCTTCGGGTTCCGCTCCGTAGAACGTAGCTGCATTCAAAAACTCAGCGTAACTTGCCAAGGTTTATACGTGTTTCCAAATACATGCATGCCATTTGCACATGTTTTCACATGCATGCCTGTCCTGTGCATGAATAGTAAATAGGCTTGGCTGTCTGTCTGTATGTATGCAGATCATGTGCATCTACATCTGCATGAGCCTCTGTGGTTATATACCCACAACGCACGGAGTTGCATGTTTCATGCTTCAAACCCTACAGCCCCAAGCTCAGTAAAACCCTGTTGTCCACAACCCTAAACCTCAAACCCTCTGAACCCTGAATCCTAAACCCTACACCGCGAACCCTAAACCTCAAAGCCCCTAAAACACCCCCAACCCTAAACCTCAAACCCTCTGAACCTTAAACCCTAAAAGGTACAAGAACTGCTACACCGGCAATACCTGGGACAGCAGCATCTGCTCTGACCCGGACGGGAGCCCGGGGCTTTTCCGCTTAAGTAGGGGCCTAGATAACCAGGGCTACCCACAGGCCCCATAGTAGTTCCTTTTCGGGATTACCCGATAGGATTCTACATATGAACCCCGAAAAGGAACTACTATGGGGCCTATGGGTAGGGTTCAAGTTTTAGGGCTTAGGGTTCCGGGTTTCGGGTCTAGGGTTCCTTTCGGGGATATATAAAGGTTACTAGAAGGGATCTATAAGGGTATGCTACACCTAGGGTTTAGAGCTGCAGAGTTACTGTATGTCTCGAGCTGGCCTCTAAAGTCTTGCATGCGGCGTATGTATGGATGTCTGTATGTATGTAATTACGGATGTCTATGTATATGTATACGTATATGTATATGTATATGTATATGTATATGTGTATGATTGTGTTTGTATATGTGTATATATGTATATTATGCATGTGTATGTGTGAGTATCTGTATCCGTATCTGTTTCTGTTTCCGTACCTGCACCCGTACCGGCATCTGTATGTGCATCTGCATTTGCATCTGCATCTGTATCTGCATCTGCATCTGCAGTGCATGCGGATGCGGCTGCGGATGCGGATGCGGATGCATATGTGTATGTGTGTGTGTGTATGTCAATATGTCTGTATGTCCACGTGTATCTGTGTAAGTATGAACCTGAATGCATGCATGCATGTGTGTATAGCCACTACATGAATGAAAGGGAGGTTTAGGGATGGCTCTAAGGCGACTTTGGGGTTTTTTTGTAGCCTTACAAGCCCCGCGACCCACGCATCAGACCCTGAAGGACGCCTGTGCACAAGGCTGTGCCCTAGAAGCAGTGGATGCTGCACAGTACGAGCCGCTGTGTCAGATCAGCCATCAATTTAGGGCTTCAGGGTTTAAGTATGTGTGCAATTAGTACTCATATTGGGTTTAGGGCTTTAGGCCTTGTTGGGATTGGTGTTTTGCGTTTTGAGGATTTCGGGTTGAGTGTTGTCTGGTTTTGGTTTCAGAGGTCAGGTTGTAGCGTGCAACCCTACAGTACCCAACCAGAACCGCCTTTTGTAGGGTCCCTCATACAGGGGCCTAAATACTTGCCTATACTATATGTGGGCGGTTCCTTAAGTATAGCATAATGGGCCCCAAAACCCAATTCTAATTATTCAAGGCCCCTACGTTATATTGACTAGGTTACTGAGAAGTACCCTTTTGCCCTTTTCATCTTGGGGTCTGCTTAATGAAACAGAATACTAGGCAAAAGAGTACCCTTATCATCAAGGGGCTATAGGGGGAACCTAGTTGATGTTTTTATCTGGACCCTCCAATAAGGACCTTAAAGCTGAAGTCGGAATATCAACGAATCATATCCCCTTTTAGCCCCCTTATGATTACAGCTTATATAACCCCCCCCCCCCAAATCCCTGAAGTCCTTCGCACCATAGCACTGCAAAGATCCACGAAAGTGACCGTGATAGGCCACTTCTCTACGCTTTGTAACAGTTAGCAGTTAGGCTTTGGAGTACATGGAACCCTGATAAGCCCTATAGAAGCCCCTTAAACTACCCTTCTGAGAGCTTGCAAAAGCGTTTCACTTCCGAGCCCAGGAGCATCTACGGCATCACCGAAGTGCCGGGAGGTGTGAAACTGAACTTCGTCACGGGCTCCAATGTCGGATCTCGCTTGTTTCTCTTAGCCCCTTGGCTTCTTTGTCCTGCGGATCCCCAGGGCCGAACGCTTACTGGGTTCTCGTTAAGGGGCTTAAATTTAAGGTACCTTATTATTCAGTATAGGTCCCTAAAATGGCACCTTAGACCAAATTCCTTAACAAGAGCCCAGATTGTTACTTTTTAAGTCCTCGGGTTCTACTTAGGACACTAGTAGTGAAACTGAGACCTTTGGGGACGTTGCGTTGAGGGTGTTACAGCCGGTGTCTTCCGGGTAGGTAGGGGCCTGCCACGGACGTTGCTCAAATTCATGTGGCATTCCTCTTGGCACCTCGGCTGTTGGGTTGTCGGGCGAAGGGGATGTGACACAGGGCTTTTCAGGCATCTGTGGATGTTCGATCATGTTTTGGTTGTTCGTAATCCGTAGGGTTGTAGTGTTTCGGCTCTGGCCGTGCGGGCAGGATTTTCCGATTTGTTTACCAGCGCTTTCGATGGGTTGGCAGGGGATGAGGCATGCTCAGGATTTCAGGTTTGGGGTTTAGGGCTCTGGGCTTGAGCCCCCATTTACATTCGAAGCCACGAAGAGGGTCGTGCTTTGTAGAATCTCGGGGGTCCTGCATCAAGCCATACAGCCCTGATTGCCTCTCGGGTCCCTCAAGCACCGCTTGCGCACTTCTTTTCGCTTATAATTGGGGGTCTTTAGTAGGGTTTACCCATAGGCTCCATAGTAGTTCCTTTTTGGGGCTCGTATTCAGAATCCTATAAGGTAATCCCAAAAAGGAACTACGATGGAGCCTCTTGTTTGGTAGTTTCCAAGCGCCGACATATTTGGAGGCCTGGGAATCTGGTAAACACTCGGGCCCAAAAAGGCACATAAGCAAAAATTAGGATAGGGATATCCCATATAAACCCCCTTATAATGAAGCCCAATAAGGTAGGGATATCCCTATAAAATGCTTATGCTTATGTGCTTTTTGGGTCCCTGAAACACGGAGAGGTCCTTGAGAGTTTCTGCATGGGTTGGGCGATTTTGCGCCAGTTTGTTTGGCTCGGCTCCGGAGAATCATCGGACGTAGTAAGTAGGGTCATGAGTACCTTAATTGGGGATACAAGTAGTTATAAGATTGCTAATTAAGTCCCATGATACTCCGATGGTCATTTAGGTAGACCCTAAACCCCTGAACCCTGAACCCTAAGCCTTAACTGGCGCTTCGCTGTGTCCGGCATTCAGGAGGACGACGACACTTACAAGCTCTTCAAGCTCAAGAACCGCCGCTGTGCAAGCACCTAGATTTAGGGCTCAGGGCTCAGCAGAGCCCAGCCGAATAGTTGAATTTCGAGGTCGGAATAGATAGTCCCATTATCCTTTATAGTCGCTATAGGATAATTTAAGAAATATGAATCATATAGCAAAATGGCGGGCTCTAAGGTCACAGCTTTTCCGGAACGCCAAACCCGAGTTACAGTTGAGCTCATGCAGCAAAGCCATTTTTTGCAAACGTGCGAGATTTTTTGGTTCAGTAGGTGATCTGTCGAGTGCTGCAGAGGTTGTCAAAAGGTGTTGCTGACGCTGTCGGTAAGCTTGCGGATGATCGCTTGGAAGCATGGTAGGTAAACCCTGCAACATCCTGCAACCAAAGCCTTAACCTAGAAACCCTGCCCTACAACCATTGCCACAAACCTGAACCCAGAAACCCCACCCTACAACCCTACTTCCACCCTTTTAGCAACTCTTGGCACGACAGCATACAGAAACTGTTTAGAAGCCCTGACTAAGATGCCAACCCTGTCAAACCCAACCTGAACGACGGGTCTGAAACCCTAAACCCTAAGCACAAAGACCTACCCCTAAACCCAAAGCCCTAAACTCGACCTGAGCCCCCCTGGCCCCTAGCCTTTTGCATAGTGTCTCTGGAAGGGTACGGAACTATGGTTTGTGTCCAAGAAGTCGGGCGTAGAAGCTATCAAATCCACCGGTAATGGCCTCCTGCACATGCAAACGCGATGCATCCAGCATGTCGATGTGCTACTGTAGCATTGTTGGGTTTGGCAATCACGGTTTGCGGTTTACGTTGAGAGTTTCAGTTTTTTTGGCTTGACCGGCCGCTACCCGGGTGCACGCAAGCGACAGGAGAGTTTGCGTTGGATGTGGACTCTTCCACCGTGGAGTGTGGCATGAATGGGGCCATGCGCCTGAGTCGCATGCAGCTCCATACCCTCTTCAAGACACCCCTGTATAGCTCAGAACTCGAGAATGTTCACGGTCGACATGCGTGCAAAGCTGGCGAGGACGAGCATATGAACAGGAGCAGGAAGCAACAATTGTTGTCGACAACGTTGTTCATCAACAAGAAGTTTATACAAGAGTAAGCCTACGATTGTGGAGCTGTTGACTGACGCTGGCTCCTGGATAGTTGCGTGTTGATGCGGTCGGAAAAATACTTGTCCTGGGGAAGGAGACTGTCCTGGAATATTTGCTTGGTGACTCTGTCGACGAAAGCTGTCCTCGGTATGTCGTGCTTATTGTACTTGGTCAAAGGAAACTGTCCTTGAATAGGTGCGTGTTGATGTTCGGAGGGAACAATCTGTTCTGGGCGGGGCGTGCTCCCGGTAGCTGATCAAATACTATTGTACTGGAAGTGTTGCATGTTGATGTTGGGTCGGAGAAACCGTCCTGGGCGTGTCGTGCTTCTGTTACCAAGCCAAAAAAACTGTCCTGGAATAGCTGCGTGCTGACGATCGGTCGGAATAACTGCCCTGGGTATGTTGTGGTCAGTGACAAATTGTCCTGGGATTGACGGTGGCTGTGACGATGACGATGGCAGTGCTGCTGTCCATGGTGAGAACCACATTGAGGGCGACAGAGATGATGCCGAGCACAATAGCACACGATACAATGGTCATGAAAGATGACGATGACCTTAATGATAGCGGTGACGATGGTGGTATTGGTGGTATCGGCGATGGCAAAGACGACGAGTAGCAGATTGTTGGTGATGAGGATGACAGAGATCTCCAGGTCCCACACGGCGGCTTTAATGAAGAAAACCGTGCTACTTCACAACCACCAAGAGACGTTGATTGGTGCTGCGGCGACACGACCCCCAACACCAGCATCACCGATCGACGACGAATGCCCCTGCAAATAAATATATATATATATCGGAATTGACGCGATCCGTTTTGTCACTACGTTCGTTCCGCGAGTTCTTGCTGGTGTCGGTACTTGTTTAGTTGGTTGGGCTAGCTTCTTCAGAGGCTGCGGATGCTTGGGAAAGTTCGGGCTAAGCGTCTATAGGGAATGTCAGCCCAATCCCGCATCCATACCCAGGGCAAGGGTGTCATGTCTGAAGATACAGAAAATGTGATGGGCTCATGTAGCTGTAACTGTAAGAGTTTCCTTTCGAGGACCTTTAATATACTACAGTATACTATAATATACCATTATAACATATGAGACCAATGAATGCAACCCGGACCGAAAGCTGAAATCCTCGGTCCTTCGATATAGACCACAAAACCTCAAACCCTACACCCTCCTAAAAGAGCTCCACTTCCTATAAACCCTAAACCCTAATTGCTCCGTATAAATCTGAAAAGCCCATATAACAACCCCGGAGGTATTTCGAGATGGCTGCTGACGGAGGAAAAGGCCGCGGATACAACGCTGCAGGCGCCAAGTACGGCACCGGGTACTGCGACGCGCTGCTCGGCTTTGCAGGATTTCTTGGAGTTGCCGGTTTCGGGTTTCGTTGCGGGTTTCGATTTGGGCTCTGTCAGGGTTTTTATAGGGCTTCTTCAGGGGTGACTGCAGGTGTAGGAGTTGCTAGCTTGTTCAACATTCGGTTACCTAAAAAAGGTTACGAAGCCCTAAACCCTAGACCCTAACTCTTATGTAAACCATAAGCCCTACTCTGTGCCGTGCTGTTAGTGGAAGGAGTTCCACCCTTTGATCGCTGGCTTCAGACACGGGCCTCACTGGTTAGAATAGGTTTCCGGGTATATGGTATATTATACTATAAGTATAATAAGAAACCAAAACTGTGCCGGTAATTATTTAGGCCCATGTATTACATAAGGGATCCTAGCACACAAGTTGGGTTCAGGGTTTAGGGCTGGTTCCAAGCTTTTTTTGTGTAAGGCTCAGGGCTCTTCTCTGCAACAAGCTTCATATTTAGTATCAACTCTAACCATAAAGCCCCCCTATTCGAGCGCTGCCCGAATCCAAGCTTAGGCTTTAACCGAAACCCTAGAACATCATAAGACCCAACATGGAACCCCGATCCCAAGCAAAGACAATAAAAAAAAACCCTCGAAGCCCAAGGCAATGCCCGCACGACGTGAAGTTTATCGGCGGCTCGGCCAACACCAAAGACTGGAAGCCTCATCCGAAGGACTGGTTTAGGGTTTAGACCCTAAACCCTAAACCCTAATTTAGGGTTTCCATGAGGGGTTTACGATTTTCCATGAGAGCAAAGGAAAAGAGGGCCAAAGGCCGGACAACGGAGCTTTGGCCTTAAATGGGTCCATCATTTCGAGATCTCAAGGCCTGTGGAAGCACCCTATAAGACCATTGTCGAACCCGCACGCCCTTTTCGAGAAAGCGTTCTCCCCTTCCACATAAAGCACACGCGTTCCTTAGACCTCAGCTCCCCCTAAACCCTAAATCCTGAACCAGATGAAGAAACCTTGGGTAGTTTGGCGTCCTTGGGTGTCGACTTGGAAGTTAAGTTCATAGGTAGTCATACTGGTTTGGTGGTGTAGGGTTGAGGTTGGGGACTAGGGTTTGGGGTTTGTTCGTTTATGTTTGGGGAGTTTGGGGTTTGGAGCTGTTGGGTTTTAGGGTTTGGCTACGCGGTTTGCGGAAGACTTTAACAAGAACCTGTTAAATTGCGCTCCGGACATCATCGTGTACGCAGTTGCAATTGAGCAGGGGAGTGGGTGCCACATGCAGTTCCATTGGCCCATAGAACTAGTGCCGAGTTGGTGTCCTTACTTGCACGATGCTTGGAACTTCTAGAATCACGTCGTGGGCGGCTTCTGACCAAGCAACAAGAAGTTAGCACAAGAGAAGTGAGCTTAGACATTTCGGGGTCGTTGTCGGAAGGACTTCAGCAATACCATTGGACTGGGCCACTATGGCTCCTGCTGCGCAGAGATGGACATTTGGGAGGCTGCCCGCGCACTGAACATGGGAATCATTTGAAAGGGACTCTGGTGCATACTATTGCATATAACTACATAGGATATAGGGACGAGAAGGACACGATACTACCTCTTCTGCCGACCCGTACTTTACGGTTTGCACTGCTCGAGTCCCGTCTGAGGGGTGCAGGCTTGAGATTTAGAACTTTAGGGTTTGGAGAGTCTGTTGTTATAGGCAGGCTCTTGGGTGCAGTTTTTTTTTTGAACTTGGGGAGTCCGGCAACCACGCACCTAAACTTTTGCATCCATAGATCTATCTTGGTACGTCTTTCGGTCCAGAGTGAAATTTGAGTTCCTATGCTGAGGTCACTGAGGCCAAATGGTTTAGGGGTTTGGGGATTTAGGGTTTAGGGTTCGCTTACCATGCCCTACGTGTCTGCAGAGTCGCCGTGATGTTCTGTGTCAGCGCTTCATGGAAACGAGCCATACGACACTACAAGAAGTGGGTCAGAGCATTCATTTCCTCAAGCCTCAAGGTGTAAAGCCGGGCCATCGTGAAAAACACACTAATCCTGACGATCCTCAATATAGGTAGTTCTCTAGATTAGGGTTCTTTTTTTACGGGTGCCACGCTAACTTGGGGAACTACACATTTTTGCATAGTCTCCCGCGAAGCCAGTCTTGAATAGCAGCCCTGAACCCGAGACCCTTAAGGCCCAGGCCCAGACTACTATCCCGTCAGGATCCGGGCTTGCAACTGTTAGGGGTTTAGGGAGTTGGGTTTAGGGATTATAGGCTTGATGGTTAGGGCTTAGCGTTCAGGGTATAGGGATTGGATGCTTGAGGGTTTATCGGTGTTGATGGATTCGGGTGTAGGCATAAGTTTGCAGATGGGGCTTCAGGATTTTGGAGCTGCGGACGTGCCTTGAGGAGGATAGTGCCAAGCCCAACATCCGAAACCATGAGCGCAAATCCCCGATTCCACGACGTCGCTTTCGTGTTCAGGGGTTGGGGGGTCTCAGTGCATTGAGTTTCGAGGTTTTTTAGTTTCTGTCATATGTCGTTGGGGGTTTGGTGTGTAAAACTTTGCTAAACCCTAAACCCTAAAGTTTAAGGCTGCTGGTGTTTGGGGGTTCGGGTTTTCGACCTTTGAAGCGTTGTAGTTGGTTCGACACGATGATCCTTTCTGATTTCATGTTGTTCAAAAATTGAAACGTGTACACATGGAACAAGCATTTACTTATTGACTTGGTGGCTGGTTTAGGCAATCCAATTACAGACGCCTGAGTTAATACCAATACCTGGGGTTCCTCTCACATTCGAAGTATACTATACCCCCCTAGTCGAACTCTCACGACCCCATCTTCGCCTTTTGTCCGGACACTTAGAAAAGTACCCTTGTATAACGATCCTAGTAGTAAGCCTCAGAGTCCCCTTTCAAAGGAACATAAAATGAAGCCTCGGGTTCGGATTTTGGGTCGTTTGGCTCAGGGTTTAATGGTTCAGAGTTCAGGGTTTAGGGCTTGGGGTTTATTCGACTTATTCGAGGACCCTACATTAGGGCACCCTGGGGGCGAGGCGAACAACATGGCCACGGCTTACACGCCCCACCCGTGCAACATCGACGTGCCAGGACTCCGCGCGGCGCGCTTGGGATTCAGGGCAGCGAGTAAAATCTGATGTGCTGTAGTATAACTTGTACTATGCTATAGTAGAACATGCATAACATAGTATGACCTATAATGAACTATTGCCGTCCAGTAGTCATATACGGCATGAGAGGATATAGTATGATATGATGTCATATGGTATGCCATGCTGTATATCAAGATGAAATGATGCTGCATTATACGAAAACCATATTTCGTGATGTGTCATTGTATAATGTGATATGTGTAGTCCAAAATATCATGATAAAACCTGACCTGTCATTATCCAATATTGTAGCGTGTAGTATCACATAAAACAACATGGCATGATAGAATACAGCATACTAGATGTAAGATAAGATATCGAAATACCATATAATATGGCATAGCATGATATGATATAAAAAGAAGACCTAGTATAGGCTTTGGGAAGCGTGCATCATGCTCAGAACTACGGGTATGGCAATCACTGTCTGCCAACAATGCGAGCAAGCTGTGTTGTTAGTTTGTGGTTTGTGTTTGGATTTCAAAACGAGGTTGCGCCCCCCACAGTTTCAGTGTGTGGGCTGACGCCAGGCCAGTACGTCTGCGAAGGCACAGAGTGTGGAGACAACGACAGTGGCGAGCGATACGATGGGCTCTGCCTCCTGCCGTGTACCCCACACCTTAAGCCTTAAGCAGTAAAGTTAAAGGCTGCAGCCGCAAACCATGAAACCCTAACAGCCAGGGTGTAGGGGTAAGGCCCTTGTGTCTGAAATCCCTGGGCCCAAATCCCGAATGCAGAGCCCTGTAAGCAGAGCACTAGAAAGGCCAGACGTTTTGCACAGGCCGGAATCGGAAACAACACCGGCTACCGTTTAAGGTTTCAGGGTCTTGGGGCTTTGCGGTTTCAAGGTTTGCTGTAGTTTCTGTAGTTAGGCAGTCGATTGTTTACTTGTTAGGTTTGCTAGTTGAGAATCACGCGCTCGTTCTAGGATTCTAGAATGATGAAGTTGAGATCGAGAGGGCTTGAATGGTGGACATTCGGGGCAGCAGGCATCCATGAGGTGTCGGTTTCGGTTCTTAGGGAGTTTAGGGCAGTCAGTTGAGTTTTACCACGTTTTGGCCGGCTTTCTGACGTTTGACTGAGCTTGAAAGGGCTTGGCGCCCAGGTGACAAGGACGTTTTGGGAGTTCCTTATTATTATGGTATAATATTCCCCTAAACCCTAAACCCAAAAGCCCTATTCTAGTCATTAAGTACTATTTTGACGGCTCCTTGTTATATTTAGAGTAGCCCCTAGCTTAGGTGACAAGGACGGCTGCGACATCAACCCTTTCCGCAATGGCAACACCAGCTTCTATGGGCAGGCCGATGGTTTGAATGCTTTTTCGATCAAGATCCCTTAGGCTTAATATAGGGGCCTTAACATAGTAGTTACCAATACTATTTTGGGGGTTCCTTAATATAAATATGGTTGCGATCAAGATCCCTTACGTTTGGTGCCTTAAGAATTACCCATACTATTTTGGGCCCTGGGGTTCCGTTTAAAGGGGCCCATAAGGATTACTATAAGGGCCATGATGGGGCTTTAGTAAAGAGGCCTCAACAATTACCGCCCCAAAACCCTATTCTAATTATTATAAGGTCCGTATATTACATGAAACGGAAAGCCAGTTGCGAGACCTTCTGGAGATGATAACAAGGGGAAGGGGGTGGGTCTTGTCTATCTTTGAAGAGCAATTAGAGTAGTACTGTAGGAACCTGATCAAGAAACCGTGGGCCTTTATTAGGATTCCTTCTATGCATCCTACTATTTTGGGGTTATAGGCCCAGGGTTTCTTAAATCAGGTTCCTACATTAGTGTAGAGCGGCTCTGATACTCCGCCCTCAGCAACCTTGAAGTCTTGCAGGCGGCGCCGAAATCCCTAGCATCCTGCCGTCCTAAAGCCCATCGACCGCCGAGTAGAAATTGAACCCTATCGGACCCATTAATAGCCCATTACTTAAAGCCCTAAGCCCTAAAGCCCTGAACCCTACAAGCCCTTATTTGCAATACCCTAATAAACAAAAAACCGGCACTCCCAAAAAAGCGCTCCCGGCACACGAAGGGATCTGACTTTGCGGTGGACTCGTCCCGGCCGATGACGGTGGTGACACAGTTTCTTTGATCTCAACTAGGACGTCTGCTGCAGGGGCTTATAGCTTTTGCCAAAGTGCAAGGTATGGGGCATTACACACGAGCACAGGGCGTTATACGGGTTTATGGCGAGTTATTGGGTTGTCATTGGGTTCACAAGGTTGTTTGGTGTTTCGCCCTAAACCCTAGACCCTATAAACCCTAAACCCTATAAACCCTAAACCCTAAAAACCCTAAACCCTAAACCCTATAAGCCCTAAACCCTAAACTATAAACCCTATAAACCCTAAACCCTATAAGCCCTAAACCCCAAACCCTATAAACCCTAAACCCTAAACCCTGTAAACCCTAACCCTATAAACCCTAAACCCTATAAACCCTAAACCCTAAACCCTATAAACCCTAAACCCTAAAGGTTCAGGGGCTTACGGGTTTCGAGTTTGGGGTTCCCAGGGAATCTGCAGTTCAGACGGGCTTGCACCCAGCCTTGAAACCACCGATAGTAAGCCTTCTAAAACCCTTTACCCCTAAACCCTAAACCCTATACTAGGTATCGATTTGGCATAGTTTGAATACCTTACCTTATTGTATAGAGCCCTCATTATGAATTAATGATTCTGGGGACTGTGGGAATCGACACCAAGTATAGTAACCCTTCTAAACCCTTGTATATACATACAAAGAAGCATAGTCGAACAGATAAACCCTAAACCCTTCCACAGCTGGATAGATAAATCGCAAGCCGTTGAATCTTCGGCCCCCTGACCCGTGAACCCCAATCTCTTAATCCTTAACCCTACCCAGAGGCTCAATAGTAGTTCCTTTTGGGGGATTACCTTTTGGGATTCTTAAGACGAACCCCAAAAAGGAACTACTATGGAGCCTATGGGCAAACCCTCAACCCTCAACCCTACAAGAACACCAAAGGTCTCCCTCCCGAAGGCACCCGAATCCCCTAGACCCTGAACCCTAAACCCTAAACCTTACCTTTGGTTAGGGTTTAGGGTTTAGGGTATAACTACTATTACTACCATTCCTCCATTCCCTACATAATCCAAGAGGTTTCTGACCACGGACGGCACAGACGAGGGCGACCTTTCCGAGATTCGGCGCTTCTACGTGCAGGCTGGAAGATGGAACTCATAGGGACCCTTACGGGGGTAGGGGGGAGGGGGGTAGGGGACTATACTTCCTTAAATAGGCCTTATTAGGTCCCCCACTGCCCTTACCCCGCTAAGGGTCCCTATGATGGAACGGACCTGGGAGGGGCTGTTGGGAGGGTGGGTTCAGGGGTTTGTATCTGAACTGTGCTCATGGTAGCATCTAACATAGGGGCCTTACTCATTAGTTTTGGGTTTTGGTGGACATTGTCACTCCCAAATCGCATCGGTACTTACTTGTCATGTTTAGGTCCCTATCTCAGATTGGGCGTGGGCCCGATACTGTAGGACTATCATGGTCCCTACCCATAGGCTCCATAGTAGTTCCTTTTTGGGGTTCGTCTTAAGAATCCCAAAAGGTAATCCCAAAAAAGGAACTACTATGGAGCCTCTGGGTAAACACTAAACCCTATAAGCCCTAAGCCTAGGCTCTGAAACCCTGGATCCACGCCTGTGACCAGGGACACCTAGCAACCGAAGGCCTACACTACTACGCAGCTGCTGTCTAATATAGGGGAAAAGAATAGGGGTTCCTTTAAGGGGTTCTGTTTAAAGGGGTCCTTAAGGGGTTTATAAGAGCGGATCTATATAGGGGCCTTAATAATTAGATGCTGGTTGTCCAGACCTGCAGGATCCTGAAGGTGAAATTTACGGGTTTAGGGGTTAGGGGTGGGGACTTTAGGGTTTAGGGGTTTAGGGTTTAGGGTTTAGCGGTTTAGGGGTTTAGGGGTTTAGGGTTTAGGGGTTTAGGGTTTATAGGGGCTTGGGGCTTTTGGGGTGCAGGGTTCAGGGGTTAAGGCTTTAGGGTTTGATTCCGGTTTTGGATTTTGGGCCTTAATTCGGATTTCGGGCTTCGGGCTCCGGGACGCTGGTCTTCTAGAAGAGTTTAGGGTGTAGGGTTTACCAGGTAGGGCTTTGGGACCTTTTATATTTCCCCTTATTGGGATTCAGAGGATCTTATTTAAAAAATTCGCAAAAGCTTTAAAAGCCCCACCTAGGTTTAGGGTTTTAGTCATCCTTAAGATCCGAAACCCTGAGCTTTGAACTGCCTGCATCCCCCGAATGGATCCCCAGTACTTACTCTACGGGCCCATGTACCCAAATCCCTAGGGCTCGAAGGACTCATATATGGTGCAGCGCTGCTAGGCCCCCCCTCCCCCCCCCACCCCATGGTATCCCCCCCCTGTGGTTCCCTGTGGTGTGGGTTCCCCCCTGCCCCTCCCCATTGTGGTTGCGGTCGGCTCCCCC
>BGNK01001100.1:70929-112343 GCA_003297005.1 Symbiodinium sp. clade A Y106 | reverse complement strand
GGGGGGGGCCTGCGACGCGGCGACGCGGCACCATATATTAAGGCTTTTGGGCCCAAGGACCATACTATATAAGGCTTTTAGGATATTTGAATTTTGATGCCCAGGGAATGGGAGTTTCCGAAACTTGGGGGTACCTTGTTTGGGGATCCTTATAATAATAAGGATCCTACTATTTAGGGTGTATACTATATTAGGGTCCCCTATTTTCAGAAACTCCCAAATTGTAAATACTTTAGCCTTGGTGTACTCCCTATATTGGTACATTAGGTCCAAAGTATATACTATTCGGGTACATGGATCCTTATAGTACTTAGGGTTTCATAGAACAATATGGGTTCTACATCCGGAATGGCTGGATGCCTGAAACCTGCACTTCGTTATCCCGGCACCCCAAGCCACCTGGTGGGCCCTATGATTTGACTGGATCAGCTTTTAGGGTTTAGGGTAGCCCTGAACCCTAAACCCTAAACCCCTAAACCCTAAACCCTAAACCCCTAAACCCTAAACCCTAAACCCCTAAACCCTAAATCAGATCTACAGGATGCCCTTCACCTGAAAGCCACAGCGAAAGCCCCAAACGCACGACTGGGATCCCGAAACCTAAAGTCCACACACCCAGCACCCGAGTACGCGCCCATCCCTCCGTAAACCCAAAACCCGTAACCTTCCTAAACTCGTAACCCTTAATAAACCCTATAAGACCTAAACCAGTTAGGATGGCCGGGCGATTGCAAGCCCGCCCATCACCATCCTCCCGCAAACTCCGGACTCCATCACCGACGGGATGTGCGAGGAGTCCCAGACCGGCCTGCAACCCGAATCATGTGCGCTCGTTTTAGGGATCTACAAGGGCTTTTTCAGGGGAGGTTCATGGGTAGTTAGAAGTAGTGTTTGTAAGTAGGATGACTACAGTTATAGCCATACTAGGGGACTTATAACCACTCAGAACTGCCCATGAGCCTCCAATCAAGGTTTAGGAAGTTTGGGGTTTAGGGTTTAGGGCCTGAAGAAGTAAACTATGGCTTGGTGGAAATTATACTAAGTGTATATGTGGCCCAGCAAACACGTCCAGAGTTCAGAGCTGCGCTGCTTTGCTGCTTCTGGATGTCTGGATGTCCCCGAAGTGACACGAGGATGAGGCTCCATTCAGGATCTTTCTGGAAGAACGACAGACAGAAATCCTAAATCCACAATGTAAGCTCCTAGGCTTACAAGCCCTGAGCCCTGAACACTTCAAGCCGCGTGTCAAAGACATGGGCGAGAAACAAGGATTGGAGCAAGCGAGCAACCGTGGAACTTGAACAGTAGACAACCGCCTATGTAAGACTGGGCAATACGGCAATTGTTGGGGGTTCCCTATTATAATAATCATAGTATAATGGGCCCCCAAACCCCATTCTAATTATTAAGGTTCCTATATTACTTGAAGGCGGAGGGAACTTAATGACTACAAGTGCGATGCTCCCAGTTGTTAGATACTTCGTCCCATGATCTTTCAAGTGGACCTACAGCCCTAGAGCCCTAAATTCCAAAGCCTGCAGCCCTACCTACGTCATGATCACAGCAAGGCCTTACCCCTGACAAGCTGTTAACATGCTCAAAAAAAGCCGTGATACATAATCCTGAAGCTGTAGTCCCTGGTATTGGTTCCTATGGAATCAGTGTAGGGCAACCCGTCTAGACCCCCAGTAAGCCTCTAGGGAACATTTCAATGCCAGGACATAAAGGAGCTCTTCGACAACAAAAACGACTACAAAGAGAAAGGTGGAAGCAAGGTCGGCTCGGCTCAGAGTATTTAGGGTTCAGGGGCTTGGGGTTTAAGGTTTTCTCTTTTTCTCGGCTCAGAGTATGGAAGGTTCACTGTTTAGGGCCCAAGGCCGGGTCAGAGTTTAGAGTTTAGACTTCTCGTTGTTGCTTGATGGTTGTGGGTGGTGGCTGTGCTTTCATAGGGGCTCAGGTTGGGTTCGTACAGCTTGTTTTGTTTACCCGTAGGTCTATAACAAAGGCTATGGCGACTAGGGAACATGGTAAGTACCCATAGGCTCCATAGCAGTTCCTTCTTGGGGTTCTTTTAGTTTAGTAGGAATCGGAAAGTTTAACCTTTTATTTCTCTGGCTTATTGGGGTAGTAAGTGAACCCTAAACCCCAAACCCTGTCCCTTTAAAGGAACCCCTTAGATCCCTTGCAAGGAACCATGTAAGAACCTATGGGAAGCTACGAAGCTACGAGACCCCGTAAAAAAAAGGCACTGGAGAGAACGAAGCAGGCCATGGGCACGTCTCTGGATCGTGGCCATGTTGCGGCTGCTTGGCCAAGGGTTCATGGTTTAAGGGGTTCAAGGTTTAGGGTTTGGGGTTTAGGGTTTAGGGGTTGGTTCGTTTAAGGGGTTCCTGTAAAGGATCTATAAGGGTTCCTTTAAAGGGTTTTAAGGCTTTAGGGCTCATAGGGTTTAGGGGTTTCTTGGCCAATGGTTCATGGTTTAATGTAGGAACCTGATGAAGAAACCTTGGGCCTTTATTAGGGCTCTTAATCTGAATCCTACTATTTTGGGGTTATAAGGACAGGGTTTCTTAATCAGGTTCCTACATTAGGGGTTGTTTAGGGTTCCGGGTACACCCGAAATCTTAACGACCCTCTTTGGATCTAAGTTATTTTGGTTTAGGGCTTTAGACTGGAATCCGAAACCCGTAATTCCGAAACCTAAACCTGATGGCCACAGTCCAAGAACATAGAGAAAGAGTCAAACTCTACCCCAAGGTTCCAAGCACCTAACCCTAAGGGTCCAAGTACCCAACTAGTAGGGTTTCCCAGGTCCAAAAACCATTCAGAGTATGGATTTTGGGACCTGAAACCCTACTATTTGGGTACTTGGACCCTGTGGGTAATAATCATATACTGTCCAAAATCCTAACCTACATAACTACTATCCTAAAACCGAGTACCTAATTATTGGTTCCTTTGGACCCGTGGGGATAGGAAGGTGAAGCTCAGCATGGGGGGAACCTGAAGGCATCATATAGTAATCCCCTAAACCCTAAACCCTAAACCTTGGTTTCGCCACCTTTACAAGGAACAGTGAAAGGAAGCTTACGCCTTCGGGCCGAGAAGGCGGGATGGGTTGAGTGCTGCTTTGTCATACGGCTGATGGACAAAATCCTGCTAAGGACCCTAAACTATGGGAATTCTGGTATATTCCTTATTGTGGGTCATGCAGGATTTTGTCCATCAACCGTAGTTGGGTAGCATTTTACATTTTTATGGGTACTTAAATCTCGTAAGGAATAAAAATGCGGATTTTTAATACGATCCCAACCATGAACTAGTCTGAGAGCAGGCTTTCTCGCTTTGGGACGACATCGACGTTCACATGATGTGGTTGGATTCCTGCGACCCGACTGGTGCGAAGTTCTCCGATCGCCCCATAACCATGTTTTGACCAGAGAATATACACTATCGGAATGCTTATGTTCTAAGAGGGCCCATCAATTTCGGAGGTCAGCCTTAGTCAGGCACATAGGACATAAGAGCCATCGGGTTTTCTTGGTTTCTGTCTACTCATGAATAACTCTTTTGGGGCCCCGCAGTGATGGCACTTACCAGAATCGGTTTCTCGGTGGTTCTATTCCGCCCATAATATGAAAAACCTTACACCCCGAAACCCTCATATTATGAATGGGCCACCACGCTTTTCCAGAGTTTGCCCAGTGAAGGTGTTCTGTTTCGTAGAACCGAAACCCTAAACCCCTTCACCCATAAACCCTAAAGCCTAAAGCCTTCATCCCGTAAACTCCTAAACCCCTAAACCTTGATCCCTTAGACCACCAAACTTATAAGCCCCCTAACCGCTAAACGCCTAAACAGATTGATTCAGGGCTCGGGGCTTTCGGGCTTGAAAAAGGTTAGCGCTTTAGATTTTCGGGTTGGGATCGGGTTTTGGGGGTATAGTATACCATAATTTTACATGAGAGGGGGGGGGGTGATATTGGTAATTATTCCGACACCTCAATTAGGCTTTTGGGGTTTAGGGTTAAGTGTGCCGGAAAGCTTCCCAGTCAGGTTTAGGCGGCAAACGTGGTACTACAACGATGTCGGGGCTCTAGGCCCCTTCAGGGGGAGGTGCCACAGCTCATATGCCTCTGTATTTTTCGCTTTGGATTTACGGTATCAGAATGGTGTACCACTGTGTTTTTTTGTTTCAATTCAATTTTCCGGGTGCCGGGAGTCGGGTAAAAGCTTTAGGCTTCAGGCATCTCAGACTTTCGGGCACAGGGAGAAAGCTCATGAAGCTTAGTTCGACACTGAAGCTCTAAGGAGCCGATCAGTGCCCTGCACATCAACTTTGATACTCATGTGCAGGCATCTGCAGTGATGCGCCTGCAGCCTTAGACTCGTCTGAACCCCTAACTTGGAGCTTTGCATCAAAATTATAGTCCCATGATTAAGGGCTCTATATTAGCTTTCAGAACCGCTGGAGCAAGAAGAGAAAAGTCAAAAGAACGGCACGCCATAGAGCTCCCTAGGCTGTTGTTTTCTCACATTCCCAGAGAGTCCATATACACTACTATTATGGAATTAGGATCCCAAAACCATAATGGGGATGGTCTGTTAGGGCTTAATTCCATAATAGCAGTGTATATGGACCCTTTGGGATTGCGGTGGGACGCTCAGACTAAAGTCGGATTGATAAACGCCAAACAAACGCTACCCCCGAGCTCTCAAGCCCAAACAAGTTTCCTAGAGCCCTCAAATACGCCTTGAAGCTTCGATACACTTTCTGACCTGAAGGGTCCGATTGAAGAGTACTGCCGGGGAGGTTTATTCCTGGTACTCCGAGAATCCATGAGCAACCAAGGCTACCCCGAGGACAAGCCACTCAGCCTCGAGTGAAGAAGATTGGGGAGGTTTTCGACGTTTCGAGTTTGGGTGTTTGTACAAGTTTAGGGATTTAGGGGTTGAGGCTTGAGGGGCTCCGTTGTTTTAGCTCTTCACCAATCCAAGGGTCCGAGCAAGTATTTGGAGTCTGCATTGGGGTCCCTTGCTTCGTTACCAAGCGTCAAGGGTCCAAAGGACCATATAATTAGTTACTTGGGTTTAGGATAGTAGTTTTGTAGGTTACTGTTCGGGAGAGTATATGATTATTAGGTACTTGGACCCTTAGGGAAGCGTCCTGATATGTTGGCTTCTTCTTTAATCCTAGGTCCATTTTTGTTCTGCATTAAGGCATCTGGTTTTTGTTAACATTGGCCCCCCTCCAACACCCTAAAACCACAACCAACCGGCCATAAAGACACGGAAATACAGCTCGGGTCCAACCACTCTGCTGGCAGACCTCTCAAAAAAACGACACTATGAATCGCGGTAGAGTTTTCGAGTACGCTCATAAGCCCTGCAAAGAACCCCCTAAAGCACCCTTACACTACCCTTAACGGATCAAGTAACATGTAGTGAGAATCTTGCGGCATGGATCCTCCATTGTAACTGCCTCCTCCTCCTTTCCCACGGCCTTTGCATTGCCGTCTTCGATGTCCATATTGGTGGCCTCCTCCTGCCCATCTTCTTCCATCAAGCCAGCAGCATCAGCCCCACCAGCGTGCACCAACGAGGCTTCAGGCTCCTCTGAGGCTTCAGTCAAGCCAGCAGCATCACCCCCACCAGCGTGCACCAGCGAGGCTTCAGGCTCCTCCGAGGCTTCAGTCAAGCCAGCAGCATCAGCCCCACGAGTGTGCACCAGCGAGGCTTCAGGCTCCNAGCAGCATCACCCCCACCAGCGTGCACCAGCGAGGCTTCAGGCTCCTCCGAGGCTTCAGTCAAGCCAGCAGCATCAGCCCCACGAGTGTGCACCAGCGAGGCTTCAGGCTCCTCTGATGAAGAAACCCGAAACCCTAAGAAGCCCCTTCAGTTTGAGGCCCTGCAGTGATCCGGGGGTCCACCGAGGAATGTGTGCCTCGCCGGGTGAAGAGCTGTGTCCATAATTATAGGGATCGGGATATACATACAGGTTACTATTCTACGAGGGTTCCGTTACTATTCTACGAGGGTTACTATAGAGGTTTAGTATAGGGTCGGAAAAATAAATTTCAGTTAATAGCATTGTTCCTTAGAGTTCTTCACTATTATAGCTATACCGCAACGTACCCCAAACCCTCTTGTTAGGAGTTCGGGAGTAAGATTTTTGCGCTGAAGGCAGCGAGAATGATGAAGAAACTGGTATAGAAGAACTCGAAAGCTCACGGCTGTCAGAGTTTAAAACCTGGGAACATTTGAGCTATAAGTAGGGCGAGTGGCCACTACATGTTAAGCATCCCAAGCGATCCGAAAAATCTGCATAAAGCTACAGGCGAGAGGCTATTTATAAGTACTGCAAACCACCGACAAAATGCGACCTAATCTGCCGATTCTGGCGATCGTGGCCCTTAGACTACGCCCCGCTGTAGTAACCCTCAAGGGAACCTTTAGCCTTTAGCCGTTTTCCTACGGAAGACCCAAAACCCAAAACCTCAATCCGTACACCCCTTATGGAACCCTTCAAGGAAACCTGAAAGGAACCCTCAAAGGAACCTTAAACCCTTCTAGAACCCGTAAAGGAAACTTTGAAGGAACCCGCAGGCCCCATTTTTGTGCTAAGGCCCCGGCGGCGAGGAGAGCGCCCCGCAAAACGTGCGCAGGAAGCCCCCTTGATGCCAAGAAGTCTTTAGGGGTTCCTTACCCAGTATATACTATTTGGGAGTTTCCGAAAATAGGGGACATTAATACAGTACATACCCTAAATAGTAGGATCCCCGTATAAGGCGGTTTAGGGGTCAAGGTTTAGGGTTTAGGAGGGTTCCCTTGCTGCCAAGAAGTCAGGGATTCCTTTGCCCTTTGAGGGTTCCTTGCAGGGATGTATAAGGGGGTTTAGGGTTCAAGCTTTAGGGTTTAGGAGGGTAAAGTTTAGGGTTTCAGGTTTTGGATCGAAGGCTCACCGTCTAATGTAGGAACCTGATTAAGAAACCCTGGGCCTATAACCCCCAAAATAGTAGGATTCAAACAAGGAACCCTAATACGGAGCCAAGGTTTCTTAATCAGGTTCCTATATTAAACCCCCAAAAAAACTTTATTGTGCCCTTATAGTACCCTTTCAACGAACCCTAAACTTTATAAGCCTAAACTTTATAAGCCCTAAACCCTAAACCCTATTGAGATCCCTTTAAAGGAACCCTTGTAGAACCATGATAGAACCCTATTTCTGAAACGGGGGTCCTACATTGTTCCCTTGCTGCCAAGAAGTCAGGGATTCCTTTGCCCTTTGAGGGTTCCTTACAGGGATGTATAAGGGGGTTTAGGGTTCAAGCTTTAGGGTTTAGGAGGGTAAAGTTTAGGGTTTCAGGTTTTGGATCGAAGGCTCACCGTCTAATGTAGGAACCTGATTAAGAAACCCTGGGCCTATAACCCCCAAAATAGTAGGATTCAAACAAGGAACCCTAATACGGAGCCAAGGTTTCTCAATCAGGTTCCTATATTAAACCCCCAAAAAACCCTTATAGTGCCCTTATAGTACCCTTTCAACGAACCCTAAACTTTATAAGCCCATAACCCTAAACCCTATTGAGATCCCTTTAAAGGAACCCTTGTAGAACCATGATAGAACCCTATTTCTGAATCGGGGTCCTACATTCGGGTGCATTTTTCAGCTTTGCCTCGGCTTCGAATGGAGATAGTAAGTCTGGGGTGTTTAGGGTTTAGGGTGTTCTGGGGTTCTTTGGTAATTTTGGGATTCCTTTAAGGGTCCCTGTAAGGATGCGTATAGGAGCTCCTTTGCAAACGGGATTCATGTGTGCTGGAACGGAATGCTTGTAAAGGCCCTTATAGTCCCTGTAGAACTTTGCCATACTAATTACCTGCCACAAACGTATTGTCATATGTATCTGTGTTTTACAGGGCTTCCTCCATCTCTTGATTCAATGCCAAGGGGAGAACGCTCAAACCGCAGTGAACTCCAAATCCTAACCCCCTTGTTCTCCGGTCTCTACACAACACTATTGTAGAATTCTCTATGGTTTCTGAATTAGCTCGTTTTGTTGATTGTGGTTTGTCTGAGTATCGCCCAGCAAACAGGACCCTATGGGAAAACCCATGCACCCTAAACCCTTAACCCTCAACCCAGTAGTAACAATAATAGTAGTAATAACAATTGTAACAGTCACCGTAATCGGAATATTAGTAATATTCATAACACGGAAATACAACAGCAGCAGCAACAACAACAACAGTACAAATGCTAGCAATAGTACAATGATAGTACAAATCAGCGTAATAATAGTCATCATCACAATGTTGAGAATAGCAATCATAAAGGCAAGAATACATGAGTAATAAGACTGCAGAAAGCGTCGCACTAATAACAATACTAGTAATATTAGTCATTACAGTAGTATCAATGTCATTAATGCGAATACAATTAATAGTAGTAAGAAGAATAACAATAGTAATAATGATATGACAATAAAGACATCAGGAAGAAGACTACCAAAATTAATACAAATAAATAAGACTGACACTACTGCTATTAACAACAACAGTACAAAAATCGAAGAATAATAAGAGTAACATTAACAACACTAAGAATTAGAATTAACAGGTTGTCATAGGAATAGTACTAGTAATCCCGTACATCGCCAGAGTTCTGAGGCACACCTTCGGCCATGTTATCTTTGCAAACGCGGCTGTTGGAGAGATCGGCACTACCCAGTCCGCCGCCCGACTGCACAGGACTTAGGTTTAGGGTTCTTGCTGAGCTGCTTGGGTCGACACGCTTGTCCGGGAACTTGCTTACATGACTTGAGGACCAAGAAATGGGTACAGTACAGTACTTTGGATCGTATCGAGCTCCAGTCTTGAGCAGAAGCCCGAAGAGACGCATGCTGAAGCATTATATGAGCAGTTCACAAGATCAACAGGCAAGCTCCCACATCTTGCCAAAGGAATACCCCGGCTCTTCGGTGACATCACTGCCCTCAACTACGGCGAGCATGCCAACGGAGACGACCACGACCACAGAGCTTACGGCGACTATGCCGACAGAGACGACCACGACCACAGAGCTGACCACGACTGGCATCTCCACGGGTGCCTCAACTGAGCCAGTTGAATGATTTTGACATCCCGCCTGCCCGGCATGCCCCAATCCCGAAGGGGCTGTTTTTGTTGCTTTTTTTGGTTGTCCAGGGTCCTTCAGTTTGGAGTTCGAGGGTTCACGCACGGTGTACAGAACATGGAGGGCTCTATCTTTGAGTGTGCTCATGTACTTCTGGGTGACTGTTCAGGGCCACGGGTTCCCCTACAAAGACGCCTATGAAGTAGATGTGACATCTATGCTTCAAACATGCTTCCAAACCCTAAATGTATTGTCGGTATGCTGTTGCATTCATGCTTGTCTTCGGATAGACCACAGAGACTAGGAAAAGACAGCCGGGTCTGCATGTATATAGCTGTATACGCACACACACACACACATATATATATATATATATATATATACATACATATATATGTATGTATACATATACATACATATATATATATGTATATGTATATATGTATCTCTGTCCCTCTCGCTCTCTTTCTCCCTCTCTGCACAGTGACTACCCCAGAAAGACTCCTGGACCCTCGTAGTGAGATCCCAAACCTCAGCTTCGAAAGCCCAAACCCTCCCCCAGATGTTTGGGAGCCTTAGGATAAACACTAAACCCTATAGACCCTGAACCCAAAACCCTAAACCCTAAACCCAAAACCCTAAACCCTAAACCCTAGACCCTAGACCCTAAACCCAAACCCCTTTGAGCCTTGGGAGCCTTAGGGTAGTCGCCCCAGAAAGAGTGAATACGAGGGCCTCGAGCCCACACCCTAACCCTAAGGCTCTAAGGACTCACCTATTATGGCTTTTGGGCCCAAAGACTATACTATTTTTGGCTTTCAGGCTATTTTGATGCCCAGGGTAAGGAACCTTAATAAACTTGGCCCTAAACTCCCAATTAGGCCCGCGCCCAATCACATAGAAGCCTGAGTGATTAATTTCCGTTACTATTCCTAAGGGTTTCCTGATATAAATATACTACACCATACCCCGAGAACTTCATTCTGATTCTGATATAATTTAATGTAGGAACCTGATTAACAAACCCTGGTCCTATAACCCCCAATATAGTAGGATTCATATAAGGAACCCCAATAAAGGCCCAAGGTTTCTTAATCAGGTTCCTACATTACCCTGAATGCCAATCCTGCACGGAGCGCACACGGAAGGAGTCTGGGAGCCCGTAGATGGAGGCGAGGGCCGCGCCTGCCGTGGTTCCAGCCGCAGCGATAACAGACCTCAGTGCTTTCGGTGGCAGCTACAGGGTAAACCCTAAAACCTTAAGCCCTAAGCCCTAAACCCTAAACCCTCATAGCAAATTTGCCTTTTGGGCTTAGGATGTTCAGAGGATCGCCTTTCCAGATCTAAAGGGTCTTCATAGGATCCTTCCGGGAGGCGGGGTCCAAGGGGGGAACCCTTCGGGAGAAACGGGGAGTACTGCAGTATAACTTGAACCGCTCCTCTGAGGATCATATATAATCCTAAACGGCCCTAGGTCCTAGGTACTGTTATGGGGGATACTGTCCCAAATCATGATAATTCCTTATATAGAAACCCTACATTCTACTATATAGGTACTTAGGGCCCGTCGGGAATATCTAGTAAGTCTAGTACCAGGATGAGAGCAAATCCCATGGTCTCCACCCTGAAGCCGGAAAGCCTCGGTGTAAACCAAGTAAGAACCCTCCAGTCAACCCTAAACCCTAAACCCCCTAAACCCCCTAAACCCTAGCTAAATTCCATGGCGGTAGAATCATGTTGAGCCTCCGTCTCCTTGCAAACTAGGAGTTCCAAACTTTGGAACCCAGAGAGCCCAATACCCCTTAATTAAGGAATATGCCTTAAATAATAAGGGGATTCATTTTATGATTTAAGCTATATTCCTTAATTAAGGGGTATTGGGTTCTCTGGGAACCCCCTCCGAATCCCCAAACTTGACACCTGCTCCTGGCTTGAGCGTTCACAAGTTTTCTTTGTATGAGGGTTCGGGCTCCACGGTTTAGGGTTTAGGGGTTAGGGTTTAGGGTTTCTGCTGTAGACCCCTGATTGACAGACCCCCCTATACCTCCATACATCCTTGTTGCAATCCCCGCTGGGGGAAGCGTTCGGGTTTGCCCCTTTTGGGTTTCGGCCTTCCGCGAAACCCTGATTTCTAAATTGGGCAAGACCGACGGGAGGTACACCTAGAGTAGCAGTCAAAACTGCCCAGGTACTACCAGCTTGTGCGCGGCATCACATCACTGGAGGCCAGAGTATTATAGAGCTCACGGCGGGCAAGGAATATTGCCTGCTTCCTGGTCATATTGATGCTGATCGATGATGATGCTGCCGACCACGATGATGATGAACCAGGTGATGATGATCATGATCATGGCCTTCGTCACCACGACCATAACTGTTGTGGAAGTGATGAACGCCTATTGGGACTACCGGAAGCTTTTCTCGCACTTTGCTGATCAGCTAAGGCAGTGCCATTTCCAAACCTCCGAAGCCTAAACCCGGGACCGTATAATTAGGACCCTACTATAGACCCCTTATAGAGCCCTTTAAAGGGAACCCTACTCTAAATATTAAGGCCCCCCTTACAAAGCCCTAAGCCCGGAGCCCTGCTCCCAAGCAATCCAAGCACGCGCTTCTTCTCTCCGTCCAGAAAACTCTGCATCACGGAATCCGAAGCCCTGAACCCAGAGACTCCAGTATCCCTTAATTAAGGAATATACCTTAAATCATATTAAGGATCCTTCTTTAATTAAGCTATATTGCTTAATTAAGGGATATTGGAGTCTCTGGGAACCCTCAATTAAGTAGGGTTCGGGGTTCGGATCCCTTACCTTAACCCCAAATAACCTACCTTTTTAGGGTTCCCAAATATGGTTTCTTTATATAAGTCCTTAAAAAGGCAGGTTATTTGGGGTTAAGGGAAGTTGAGGTAACCTTTAGGCTCAATCCGTCGGAGTTGGCATGCAACCCACAGCTTGAAATTGAAAAACCCTAAACTCACATGCAGACAAGGGCGCTCTAAGATTCTGTAAGGGTCCTGTAAAGGGCTCCTTTACGATTTCTTTACGGAGGCCCTAAACCCTAAACCATGGCCCTGAACCCTAAACCCCTAAACCCTAAACCCTAGACCCCTAAACCCTAAACCATGGCCCTGAACCATGGAGGACTGCCAGATGCACTGTGCTGCCACAGCCGGCTGCCGCGGCGTGGAATTCTCGGGTCAGCGATGTGAGGCTCGAAGGTTTAAGGGCTTGTTGTTTTGGATTTAGGGTTTAGGGTTTAGCGTTTCGGGTTTAGGGTTTGTTGTTTTGGAACTTTAGTGTTCCTTTTAGAAAGCTTCGGATAAGGGCTACAATGATGACGGTTTAAGTAATGCTGCAGTGTAGGGTTTGTGGGTTGAGGCTTCAGGGCGTAAGGTTTTGGGGCATTGGGTTTAGGTCAGTGCCGGAAGGCATTATGGTTCAGGGTTTCGGCCGGTGGGTGCTGTCGGATTGCAGCATTTCGGGCTTCAAGACGACACTTTGGTTCATAGGTTTGGGACTTCCATTGTAAATGATGTGGGTTCTGCCGTCGACTTTATCATAGGGACCCTTAGCGGGGTAGGGGGGAGGGGGGTAGGGGATTATACTTTCTTGAAAGGGCCTTGTTGGGTCCTTTCCCCCTCTGCCGTCGACTTTAGGATGGGCTATGTAGGCTTTATGGCGGCTTACAAGCTTCTTCGCTTGGGATTTTGAGTCGTCGCCAGGGTTCAGCAGCGCACTTCGGCTCTGCCTCAGAATATAATATAGGGGCCTTCATAACTTGAACAGGGTTTTGAGGGGTTCCTTATTCTACTATAGCCCCAAGCCTTATTCTAATTATAGTAAAATATGGCCCCAAGCCCTATTCTAATTATTAGGACCCCTACATTAGGATGCGGGCTATGTGAGAATCAATTTCTGGATTTAAGGTTTGATGGGAAGTCGGGCTTACAAAGTCGTACGGGTGAGAGGTTATGAATCTGGCTTCGTATGGCCTCAGACTCCTGCTACGACAACGGTATACTTATGCACCTTCAGTATCCGGATTCTCAGCCCTTAGGCATTCAACCATAAATCCTGCACTGTAAGATCCGAAACATCCGAAGCACTACACCTCCTCCAATAGACCAGGAGGGGCGAGAACGTCTAGTTCTCGAAAACCAGAACTTAGGAGGTCAGGATGTGCATTTGGCAAGACGGACGTGCCATGATTGTTTAGAGGAGCAATCAATACCCAAGAGGATCCTTGATGCTACTATTATGGAACTGGGCCCCCAACACCATGATTAGGATTGTCTTTCGTTGCCTAATTCCTTAAGTGGAGTGTATATTAAAATATTATATATATATATGTGTATATATATATATATATATATATATGTATATATATATACATACGTACCTAAAAGCCTACACCGGCACCGTACCCTAAACCCTGAACCGCAAATCAACACCCTGGGCCTAAACCCTATGGGTACTTCAGGCCCCTCGGCCACGACCCCCTCTCCGAAGGCCCTAATTATAAGCCTGTAATCACCAACTCCCTAAACCCCCAATCTCTATACCCTATGCCCTAAACGCCGAAACCCTAAACCCCTAAACACTCCAAATCTCGAAAGGCCCCTAAACGCCCTCTTTCCAGAGGTGTGGCTGCGAGCCGAGGGCATTGAGGCACGCTTACCATTCCAAGCTCTCAGTGTGTTGTGTTTAGGGTTTAGGGTTTGGATGTCTTGCCACGTTGGTTGTCACTGCAGTTTCAGCACATAGAGCTCAAGGGTGTTGTGTATTGAGGTTACAGGGATTTAAGGGTTTATGGTAACATAGGGCTTTAGGGCATGTTGAGGCTGAACTCTCGAAGCTCTGCTGAGCGGAGTTTTGGGGTCTTGTGAGGGGCTTCTCACGTTGGTGATCTTGGAACCTCGTAAGATGCGTATATTGTCTAAGCTTGCAGGTGCACACTTGGGCTGCCAAAAACAAGGGGCCCATCAACACCAGGTTGGGTCCGCCCCCGGTGCGGCAAGTAAACTCTGAACAACTTCGACGCTGCGAGCCAGGCGACGATCGCGCTGCCAGGCTTCACGTGCATGCGCTATGCCACTTAGCTTGTTAGGCGAAACAAACAACCCCCCCCCTTGAAGCGATCGATCACGATCCGCCCCATCAATGCCCTAGAAGAAGCTTCATCGAGCCCCCGGAACGAGTTCACCAGAGTAACGAACCTTGTAATTCCCGAACGGTCCATGTACCCAAATCGTATATACTCCCTGTGTAGGTGCATTGGGCCCAAAGTCTATACTGTTTGGGTACATGGACCCTTATATACCCTAAATATCCCTAAACCCTTATGGTACCCCCTTTAAAGGAGCCCTTAAAGGGACAGGGGGTACTTGGAGGCCAAAGTATATACTATTTGGGCACATGGACCCTTCGGGATTAGTCTAGACTCTACATCCTCACATCTTTGTCCGGAGGACCCCCAAGTTAAAGAGTAAGAAGACAAAGTTGGAGAACCCCAACCCCCGTACAGCATCCTTATAAAACAAAGAAGGCCCTCTGAACTCCAAACTCCTCTAACACCCTAAACCCTATATAAGGTCCTCTAAGATCCAAACACCTCTAACACCCTTGTACGCACCCCAACAGAAGCTGCTCTTAGGATGGCCCACTTGTCACGACGACCACACCCATGCCGGGTATCTGGGCGAGTTGAGATGTCTTTCTACGGATGTTTTTGCATCTAGAGAGCTATGGGGCTTGGGGTTTCAACTTTTGTTGTGTTGAGCAGTTCCATGCGGTTTGTATATGTGCATACACGCACTGCTTTCATAAGCTTGCAAAATTTGGGAACGGCAAGCCTGCTTTTTTCAGCATGCTGTGGTCACCATCAACCTCAAAAGAAAACACTGTACGACGCAAGCCTGTCAAGCTAATTACAATGCCTTAACCCTAGACCGCGTAAGTTTAGCCCAAACCACCATGGGCCCTATAACCTTAAATCCTAAGCCCTAAACCCAAAACCCAAAACCCTAAACCCAAAATCCTAAACCCTAAACCCAAAACCCTAAACCCAAAACCCTAAACCCTAAACCCAAAATCCTAAACCCTAAACCCTAAACCCCAAACGTGACACGCTTTCAGTGCCCAGATGCAACCGCCAAAAGAGCCCAAAACTTAGGCCAAAAAGCCTTCAAAGCCCGGGAAACAGCTCGAACCCCAGCCTCCTCAGCCCGGGGCCCTAAACACCCCCCTTAGTACTTTAGGGTTTAGGGTTTAGGGTTTAGGGCTACTACTACTACTACTACTACTACTACTACTACTACTAATCCTACGACGAGTGAGTCCTGTTTCCAAGGCGCTGTCGTAGCTGAGTGGATAGACTTTACACTTTTTGGGAGAATATTGCCCACTATAATATTAAAAGTGTACACTTTTTGGGGCTTATGAACTCAGCAACTAAGCCCCCATCTCTCACTTCAATGCTTGCCCTCCATTGTTTCCCACGGTCAAAACGCCTAAAACCTAAGCCGTAGACCCCTGAACCTGCAACCCTAAACACTTAAACCCCTAAGCCTACACCCTATACGCCCAAACCCCAAAGCCTAATATACGGGCCCCTCTTTATAGTCATAGCATAATATGCCCCAAAACCCTCTCCTGCATCATATCGTTATGATAGCCCATTATGCTACAATTATATTAAGGAGCCCCCAAAATAGCATTGGTAATTATGTAGGCCCCTATACTATAGTAGAACCCCTTCAAGGATCCCTTTAAAGGGACCCCTATGGAACCCTTTAAAGGCTCCTATCAGGCACCTGGAGTCCGGTGGATGGCGGCGATGGTCGCGCCTGCCGCGGGGCCTCGAGCAGCGACAACTCTGCCAGTTGCTGGGAACGCTTTGATAACAGTACTGAAGCAATATGATCAGATTAGTGGTAGTAATACCACTTTTGATGAGCAGATTAGTGGAAGTAATAACACTATTGATGAGAACAGTAAGTGTAATAGCAAGAATAAGAATATTAATTAAGACTAAGAATGAGGACAAGAATAATAATAGTAGAGAATATTCCGGCTAATACTAATGATGCGACTACTGCTAATAATACTGATAGTACTGGTAACACTATAAAAATAATGGTTAATACTATTAACATTAATAATAACATAAACAGCACTAACAACAATAACAACAACAGTGATAGTACTAATAGTGATAGTACTGGTAGAGGTGGCAATATCATTATTGTTAAGCATAATGATGATAGCACTATTAGCAGTAATCGTGTAGTAATAACCATAAGAAGAAGAATAGCAACAATAGTACAACATATAACAACAACAACAACAATAATTGACATCACCACCATCGTGAAAAGCAGAATTATACAGGGCAAGCCGTAGTTTTTTTGTCATCTTGAGTAATACTGCTGATGATATATTCCCTGCAGTACCCATAACAAGGAATATACCATAATTCCCATAGATATGGGTCAATAAAGTGATGCAGGATATATATCATCAACCTTATTATTGTTATTATGGCCCCTAAAGAATCCCTGAACCGACTCTTTGAAGGACCCCTTACAGAAACCCTGGAAGGAGCCCTTAAAGGAGACCCCTAATATTGTTATCTTCATTCATGTAATCAGTACTAAATATTACACCCTAAAACCTCAACATCCCTCAACCCTAAACCCTAAACCTTGTTGTTATTGTTATTCGGGGGTTCAGGGTTGCAGGGGGCGCAGGTCTTCAACTTCTAGAACCTTGGCAGGGTGGTGTTGAAGGTGTTGAGGTCCGCGCCTTGTTTCAGGGTTTAGTGAATTGTGTTTAGGGTTTACGGTTCAGGGTTTAGGGCTTTGTGTTTAGGGTTGACGGTTCAGGGTTTAGGGTTTAGGGGTTTACGGTTCAGGGTTTAGGGTTTAGGTTTGGTGAGACGATGTGGGTGTTTGCATTTCGGGGTGTTGGGAATACATTGGAGTTTTCGCGGACCTATTAGAGACCAAGCCCCTTACTCGTCCAGTCTGTCGGAACACTTACAGACTTACAGCGGGCAAAGCACTCAATCATTGATGAACATCATAGTGTTGATGCAAAGTGAAGGTTTGCAGGTGTTGTTGATGCTGAGCGCCCTTTGGACTGAAATGCCTTTGCACAAGGTTTCTAGGTCCTACTAGCTAGGTAGCTATTATGCTGAAGGCCCACTCGGAAGGGTCTTGCGTCAGCAGACCTCCCTGCTCCAACTCCAACTGCCATGATCCGTCGTATGTTTGAGCAATCGAAGACTGCTCAGAAGCACTGTGCAGCCAAGGAAAGCTCCAGTACTATAGGGGCCTTAATCATTAGAATAGGGTTTGGGGGATTCGATTCTACTATTCCTATAGTCAGGAACCCCCAAAACGTTATTCTAATGATTAAGGCCCCTACATTGTATCGTTATAATGGCTCTAACTATGGGCCGGTCCAGATTCAGGCTCCCTGCCGCTCTCACTTCGGTTTGGGGTTTAGGGTTTAGGGTTTAGGGTTCAGAATGTCTGGACCCTTCTCCGTGAGGCTAAACCCTGACATAATTGGCTTCATTATCCCCAAGGATTTCTTCCTTCCGGCCCTTGCGCCCGAAACCAACCGAGGGAACCTCGCGACCAAGAGCAATGACAACTCGGCGATTCCTAACATTTCGAGACTTGCAAAGCCCTCAACTCTGAACCCAAAGCCCCATGCGATACTATACGGGCTGAAATAATTGGAATACGGTTTGGGGGGGGGTTCCTTATTATAGTTATAGCAGAATATACCCCAAACCCTATTCCAATTATGAAAGCCCCGTGACATACACGCTCAGACTACTACAACGTCGTCCCTGGACTCGTGAACCTGGACGCCTGCAAGGCCTCTTCTGTGGGATGCTTCCCAGCAACCTAGGGTTTTCTGTTGGGCTATTAGTCCTTAGTAGCTGAGTGGATACACTTTACACTTTTTGGGATAATATTACCCACTATAATATTAAGAGTGTACACTTTTTGGGGCTTATGAACTCAGCGACTAAGAGTTTATTGAGGAGCTTAGGCAAAATACTTGTGCTTGGTTTGGCTTGGAGGCTTCGTGCGCCGGCTCCCCGGTGTTGACCGAACAACTTCCTGACACATTGATCTGTAAGCATCATCGATGGTGCTGATGAAGCAACCCTAAACCCTATAAACATTATGATGGATCCCTTTAAAGGAACCCCAAAGAAAACCATCGGGACATTCAACCCACGGCGTTTGATGTTGTTCGACGCTCCCGAACTGCTAGTGACCTTCAGAAGCCTCGCTACACTTCGTGAGAACTGCAAACAAAGCCCGGGTCTCTGAAGGTTTAGGGTTTAGGGTGCAAAGCCCTAACAGTCCGTGACACCCCACACCACTGAAGGTTGACGAGAGCCCGGAAAGCTTTTACAGCCTCAACCTTCTCGGGCACTAAGGCACTAAACACTGAGCATCCTTGGCACTAAACCGTTTAGACTGACCGAAGCTGAAGCCCTAAACCTCACAACCCTAAGCGCTTCAACCACCCAAGTCGTCAAAAAGCCCTAAACCCTGAACCCTAAACCCAATTCAACTGCAGGCCCGTTGCCAGATCACCGACGGCTGCCAAGGAGTGGAGTCACGCAGCGGAAGTGGGGGAAAAGGAAGGCTTTAGGTTTGCAACTACCCCTAAACCCTAAACCACCATTAATGTAGGAACCTGATTAAGAAAGCCTGGGCCTATAACCCCAAAATACTAGGCACCCGAATAAAAGCCCAAGGTTTCTTAATCAGATTCCTACATTACCACCGTTGTTGTTTTTTCTCCACCCTTGGTCATTACCGCCGCCGCCAAACCCTCCACCACTGCTTCTTGGGCTTAATCACCTTTTTGGACGCCAGGGCTTGCGGTCACGATTCAGGGATGATCATAAGCAATTTCCTGTACACTCTACGTCTCATGTGCTAACTATACTGAACTTCGACCCCTAGCAAAAATTATAATTTTAGCTGTTTCTTAGGGATTCTAATAACCAAAGATTAACAATTATTTCTAAGTTTTGTAATAATAGGTGCCGTACTATAATAGGGACCCAAAAAGGGACCATAATTATGACAACCACCCATAAAAAAGCTAATTATACTAGAATAGACCCCACACCCCTGCTCGAATTCTTATCCCCACCCCCCCTCAAACCCTGAACCCCTAAACCCCTAAACCCTAAACCCTAAACCCAAGCCCCCCTCCGAGGTTCAAGATCGGTCGCTGTGAGATTTGGACGCGACCTCAGGGCATCCAGGCCTCGATCCCCCTCGCAGGCACCGGCTTCAGAATCCTACGGCTGATGGACAAAATCCTGCATGACCTTAAGGACCCTAAACTATGGGAATTATGGTATATTCCTTATTATGGGTCATGCAGGATTTTGTCCATCAACAGTATGGGGTTTAGGGCTTTAGCTTTTTAGGGTTTAGGGTCTCAGCTTTAGGTTTTAAGGTTCAGGGTTTTAGGGTTCAGGTTTTGAGTTTTAGGGCTTTAGGGCTTTAGATTAGGGTTTTAGGGTTTACTGGGCTTTGGAGTACCATACTTTAATACTTTTTTTGTTAAAGGAACCCTTATGAAAAAAAGTTTATACTTTTTTCTCCCTGGTTACTCAGAAGCCCAGTTTAGGGCTTTAGCTTTTTAGGGTGTAGGGTCTCAGCTTTAGGTTTGAAGGCTTAGGGTAATTAGAGCTTTAGGTTTAGGGTTTAGGGCTTCAGGTTTAGGTTTTAAGGCTGAGGGTATTAGGGCTTTAGGTTTAGGGATTTAGGGTTTCAGCTTTAGGTTTTAAGGCTTAGGGTAGTAACCTGATTAAGAAACCCTGGGCCTATAACCCCAAAACAGTAGGATTCATTTAAGGAACCCTAATACTGGCCCAAGGTTACTTCATCAGGTTCCTACATTAGGGTACTAGGGCTCTAGGTTTAGGGCTTTAGGGCCTACAGGGCACAGGCGCCGGCTCGCAAGAAATACTCCTCCTCAGAGACTCCAAAGCCCCATAATTACGGTTTAGGGTTTGGGGTTTAGGGTTTTAGAGTTTAGGGGTTTGGGGTTTAGGGTTTAATAAGTTTTGGGGTTTTGGGGGGTTTGGGGGTTTGGGGGTTTAGGGGTTTAGGGGGTTAGCGGTTTAGGGGTTTAGGGTTTAGGGGTTTAGGGGTTTAGTTAGCGGTTTAGGGGTTTAGGGTTTAGGGGTTTAGGGTTTAGGGGTTTAGGGTTTAGGGTCCTCAAAACATAGCAGGAACCCTACAGCAAATAAGACTGAAGGTATGTTCCTTAATTGGTTGGTTTTGGAGTCTCTGGGTCCTTGTCGTTGCTGTCGGAGTTGTCCACATGTCAACATCGCCGTGGAATGAATACGTTTCGAGTATGACGCTATGGCTGCACATTGTTGATGTAATTATATGGCAGTGTAATCATGCATCTAGACATGTGTGCATGTGTAAATTGGTACATGCACGGACACACACATGTAAATCAACGAGAACTCCTAGATGCATCGCTTGCCCTCTTATTGCTTGCAGGGCAGATAGCTCAGACCAGAGCATGCAGCCTCGAAAGCTGGAGCTGTGCGTGTTTGAACTGTCACAGTTTGCGGGTCATGTTTCTGCTCGTAGCCCTAAACTCTAACCCCTAAACCCAAAACCGTTCTGCGCGTTCAGGAAGATCTGTGGCCTTGCAGGAACACAGGGCACGCATATTCTCGCAGTGCAGGTTCTACATTCCATCGAATTCAGGAGACGACATGCCCAGCATACCAACACGCATCCTAAACCCTAACCCAAAGCCTCACCAAGTCCTAAAGCCTAACCCCTAAGCCCTAATTCCCAAACCCTCAACCCAAAGAGCCATAAGCTCTGAAAACCACGAGGCCGTTGCCCCAAGCGCTAAGATCTTCCTTCCGTCCTCAAGCCTTCAATCTGAGCCTTCGATGTTAAGCGTTTAGGGTTCTGCAGTGTGGAGTGTGGGGTTTGAGGTCTTGGGTAACCCTTTTGATAATCCTGTTGATCTTGCAAGCAGGCTTTACCTGCCTCAGCTACCAGAGCGGCGGTGCTGTTAGCACCATGCCTCCCAGCAGCCTGGCTACAATTCAGGTGGCCTAAACCCTAAACCCCTAAATCCCCATACCCTAAACCCTAATCCCTAAACCCTAAACCCCTAAATCCCTAATCCCTAAACCCTAAACCCCTAAATCCCCATACCCTGAACCCTAAACCCTAATCCCTAAACCCTAAACCCCTAAATCCCCATACCCTAAACCCTAATCTTTATACCAGCGTTCGGATTTCCAGGGCCATGGCCATGAAAACCACGAAAGCAGCTTTCTGGTTTTGTGCGCTTGGTTTGCAAGCTTCGGGTGTGCAGTCTGGAGCTTTTTATGTCCAGTGTGTACTTGAGCCCTCCGAATGTCGGTTTTCGGGAGGGTAGCTTCATCTTCCAGAAATTTTCGTGACTCTTCAAGGCATAAAAGGAAACCTGTGATCATGAAAGCTAGAGCCCAAATCCGTTAAACGCCGAAACGCTAAGCACTAGCAGTTGTTCTTGCAGCTTCCCAAACTGCCTTTGCGGCGTTCGATGGACCCCGACGTCGAAGACATAATGCGGGGTTTGGTCTGCCAACGCTCGGGCGATGAAGCTTATCTAGGGTCCCGTCTCTCAGGTTCCTCACTACAATGTACGGAATATAGTAGACCCAAAAACAGTTGGAAACCGGATAAGGGACAATTAGAGCTGAGATTCCCTATACAGATACATTACTCTTATTAAAGGATTGAGGCTATTGGGCTTCCAACTCTTTTTGGCGTCTACTGTAGTTCTCGTCAGCTCAAGGAATGCTGGAGACGCTGAGAAGTCGGATGGTCCCAAAGTTCCACATGGCTAGTTCTCTAAATTTGGGGTCCCCTAATAGGGTTCCTTATAAGGGTACTATAAGGCTAGTTCTCTAAATTGCGGTCCCTACGGTTGAAGATCTAAATCCTGCATTACCCACAATAAGGAATATGCCCCAATTCCCATAGTTTAGGGTCCGTAAGGTAATGCAGGATTTATATCATCAACCGTATTTAGGTCCCCAACATACTACGGCACCCTAGGAAAAGGACCCGACCCTAATTTAGAGAACCACTTGCCAGCAAAGACCGAAGGCACTGCTACGACCCACTGCCGAACCACCGGCCACTACGACAGCATCAGCGTCCTGTGCGGGAGCTTGGCAGCAGTGTGTCTCTGCTGCAGCAAAGGATGCACTAAAATGCACCTGCAAACACGGCAGGGCTTTGAAGAAGTTCCTCCAATACACAATTCCTAAATTTATCCAACAGCACCGATCCACAAGCCATTGATACAAGTAATTTAAAGCCTGTGAAGCCAAGCTAACCCTACACCTTCCACGCGACAGTTGAGGCTCATCCCAAGCCTTTGAGCCGAAAACCCAAGACCCTGAGCCCTTGAGCTGCATGTTTGATTCTTTGATTTTTTGACTACTATAGGGGCTTAAATAATGTCCAAGACTATTTTTTGGGTGGGTCCTTATTATGATTATAGTACAATGGGCCCTGTTCTCATTATTGAGGCCTCTATATTATGTCACCCTTATAGGCCTCTTTAACTATACTGCACTCTAGAGCAGTTCAGGGCTAGCGACGTGTAAGCTGCGACGTTCTCCTGCGGAAGGTGGCGGGCGAAATCATGCCGGGCCAACTTGCTGCTTGGAGGACTGCTGCTCCTAGCTGTGGTAGCACTGCTAGCTATTTAGGTCAAACTTATTCGTGTTGTTTCATTTTTGTGCCTAGTCCCTAGATGGTTGCGTTTTTGTTTACTGCATGTTTCCCGTCACCGGCTTCCTGTGCTGAATCGGTATTGTGCTAAGTGGTATTCTGGCTTTCAAGCATTACCTGGCTATAGTGTTGTTCTCTTTGCTCCTTCTATGTTACCTACGTCAATTCCCAAACGCGCTGTCATTCCTTCCCTCCTCCTCTTCATGTCTGCTGCTCCTCGAAGGGCTATCTCTGCGTCGTGGACAACGAGTGGTATTCGCAGTGCACCTGGGCCTTCGTACGTTCATACCTGGAGAATGGGGTTATTGAGTGGGCATGAGCCAGTGCTACTGATGACAAGAATCGCACAATCATGCAAATAGCTTTTCCATGAAGCTGTAGAGCCCGTATCTTTAGATGAAAATTTAAAATTATTGAATTGTTATACTGTTATAGGCCGTCATTCACACCATCCCGAACCTGCTGAATCCGAATCCGAATTTCAAGCCGTTTAGGCCCAACAACACTCCGGCCTGCCATACCTAGAATGTGTAGACAAAGAGTGGTCTAAACCCCAACTGGCTGCAAGCCGCTGTAAATGAATCCTGAAGAAGCCTGGCCCTCAACCCTTCAGAAAGCCCCAATCTTCTTATAGAACCCTTATACGGACCTTTATCGATCCCTCAAAGGAGCCCTGTAAGCCAAACTGATGCCAAAGAAGCCCAGGCCAACCAACTCCTATGCCCGCTTTCGCCCAAGCTGCGGCGCAGAAGCGGGGCAGCCGCCGCCACAAGTTTTTGGGTCCAAGCTTCATGCAGTCCAAGGCGGGGTTACGTGGCTTTCAGAGTTAGAGGGTTAGAGGGTTAGTGTCTGCCCGGCTTGGGGTTTGAGGATTGAGGCATTCACCCTAAGGCTCCATGTACCCATATAGTATATACTTAAGTCTTGAAGTAGATATAGAGGAACCCCTTTAAGGCCTAAGTCTATACCATATGGGCACAGGGAGCCTTAGGGTCATAGGGCTTCTAAACATCAAGGTGTGATGAGGTTTCACAAGATGTTCCTTGGGATCAGGACTCGGGGTCTGTAGGCTGTAGGGTTTGGGTTTAGGTCATTCCCTAAGCCCTAAGCCCTAAATATCCATCAGCAAGAACCTCCCACCTTAAACCCTGACGAGCATTTTGCCCTTGGGCCCAGAAAGCTCAGGAGTGGGCTTGGTCGGGTTTACGTGGGTTTAGGGTTTCTAGGAATTTATGGGGTTTAGGATGCGTGTTTAGGGTTTCGGCTGTGGGGTTTACGGCGTTTGTTTCTTTAAGGTAAGTATCAGCAGCCCGAGACAGGAAGAAAAGTCGCAGCTAAAACCGTCCAGCTCCCCACATGGGAGATTCCGGAAATAGGGGACCCTATAATATAGTACGTTAAATACTAGGATCCTTATTAGAAGGACCCCAAAATGAGGTACCCCTAATTTTCGGAAACTCTAAACCCTTATAGAGCCCTTTAAAGGAACCCTTCTAGTACCCTTATAGTAACTTAACCCTTTAAAGAATCCCTAAGGTACCCCTAATTCTCGGAAACCCTACACCCTAAACCCTTTATAGAACCCTTATAGATCCCTGTAAGGAACCTTTAAAGGATCCCTTTACAGATAGCCCCTAGTTTTCGGAAACTCCCATATCACATTCAGCTCCTTGGAATCTCCACGCGCAAGGTGAAGACTTCCCAAGGAGCCTCCGTGGAGAACTGGGAGCTTTGAAGATGAGGCTTGGGGATCTGAGTTCACTTACAGGATCAGGGGACTTAGCACATAGGTTATAAGTAGGGTTACAATTGGGGTAACTCCCTTCAGAAAACTTATAACCCCACATATAACCTACTTACTAAGTCCCCTGGGCCTCCAAGTAGGGCTTTTGGGATTTAGACCTTAGGATAAGATAAAAGAGGCCTGGGTTTTCAGGGTTTTGGGGCTTTGCAGGGTTCGGGGTTCAGAGCGTCAGACCCAAATCCTGAGCCCCAAGAGGCGACTATAAGGGAGGGTTTAGGGTTTAGGGTATAGGGTTTAGGGTATAGGGTTTAGGGTTTAGGGTTTAGGGTATAGGGTTTAGGGTTTAGGGTTTAGGGTTTAGGGTTTAGGGTATAGGGTTTAGGGTATAGGGTTTAGGGTTTAGGGTTTAGGGTATAGGGTTTAGGGTTTAGGGTTTAGGGTATAGGGTTTAGGGTTTAGGGTATATCGGGTCTTGTAAGGTTTGCTTTTGATGAGGTTCAAGCCGTGGCTTGGGATGTAATTTTCGAGGCCCAATGAAATTTCAAAGTCCAAGTCCCCCTCAATAGTGGCCTTATGGTCCGATATATTGGGTATTTAGGCTCTGATACCTAATTGATCAGGGGTGGTCGCGGGNGGGGCCGGGAGGGCGTGTTGGGTGAGTTTAAACCCTGAGCCCTTAACTGAGTCGGACGTCAGAGTTTAGGGTGCAGGCTTTCCAATGCGACCACCATTGTCGTTATAGGGATATTATGGGGGGTTCCGACAATTAGGGGTACCTTATTTTCGGGTCCTTATAATAAGGATCCTACTATGACTATTTAGGGTACTATATAGTAGGGTCCCCTATTCTCGGAACCCTTCTGCGTGAAGTTTTGGGGTTTAGAGCCCAAGTCTGGTGTAGAAGCCTGAACCCAGAGAGCCCAATACCCCTTAATTAAGGAATAAAGCTTAAATCATAATATGAACCCCCTAATAGTTTAAGGTATATTCCTTAATTAAGGGGTATTGGGCTCTCTGGGAATAGCTAATCCCATTCCCCTAGGGTGCCGCAGTTTAATCAGATTTAGTTTAACTACTTAATACCAGAATTTGCCCCACAACCCCATTCATCCTTCTTCCCAGCCAATTATTCAGGCCCCTACATTCGGCATTGCACCTTTTTGTTGGACTGGGCTTCCCAAAACACTTTTAGTGCAGGTAAGCTGTAACGGACCCAGGCGACCCCAGTTTTCTGGCCAAGAAGTATGTCGACCGCAGTACTTGTTGCGACGCTTCGCGAAGTTGCAGTGGTAGCAATGCGTTCCGAAGGTTTGCCAGCCGTGGGTTCAGAGCCAGTGGTGATGAGTCCAACTTTTCCCAAACCGCCCACCGGAACTCCGAACGGGGGCAACCCCTGAGTCAGCCTGTCCTGATTACCTGTCTGGTTCTTAGTAGGAGTGGGGGAATGGATCCCTATAGTAGCCCCTATATAATCCCCAATAATAGATCCCCATAATCCATTCCCCCCTTCCCTACTAAGCACCAGACAGTACACCCCAAACAAAAGGAACCCTTATAGATCCCTTGAAGGAAACCTTATAGATCCTTTTCAGGAACCCTTTTCGTTCCCTTTGAAGGAACCCTTCCCCCATTCCCTACTAAGCACCGGGGAGTGTCCAGGCAAGCCCTTCGTGAATTAGCTTCGGTGGGCCGGACAAAGGCAGCAATTCCTGGATCCTCCGGCAGCTCGTTGGCAGAAATCTCAAAGCTTTAATGCTCCGACAGTTGATGTTGTGGTGGCAATTCTGACGCACTAATTACCCATCTATCTTGTACAGGAGAGATAAAAGGAAGAAGAAGAAGCACTTTTGGTAATTCATGTCCCACACTCAACAGGGCCCATGCTGCAGAGCAGCCCCGATGTGCGTTACACCCTACGCCCTACACGTGCCGAGGCTCATCAGTGCAGGGTTTAGGGTTTAGGGTTTAAGGTTTAGGGTTTAGGGTTTAAGGTTTAGGGTTTAGGGTTTAGGGTTTTGCTGCAAGTCTGCATGTGAAGCAGGCATAGCCGCCACACTGGCGGGGTTCTTTTGCTACTGATCTCGGTTTCCCTAGGGCTCCAGGTGCCTGAATTCATGAACTCTAAATCCTGGGCGACGAGGTTACGTATCAGAGGGGCTTTTGTCAGGCGTAGGATCTTTTATCTCTGCACTTCAGGCAGCTGGAGCCACCGTAGGGCTTTGCACAGAACACCGAGTACCAGCCGTTTTGCAGGCACACGGTCTCCCCTCGATGAGGGGGGCACGCGTGCCTGGAGTTATGTATAGACCTACAGCAAAGGCCAAAGTCTGCCGCTGTGAGGATCTGCCGTGCAGGTCACCACAGGCCGCGATGTTCAGAGAGAGAGTCCAAGATGCAAAATCGGCATTCGGTCCGATCTGAGCTGGTAGCTACTGGGCTTTGGAGAAAGCAACGATTATGAAATACAGTCTATACTTTTTTCTCCCTGGCTACTTCAAAGCCCAGGCTAGTAGTTCGGCTCGTAGTGATAGCACCGAACGACCTTAAACAAAGCTTTAAGTAAACCCTGAACCATCCTAAGCCCTAAAGCTCTGAAAGCCTTTAACACTCCAAGACCCTGAAACCTTACAGCACTGAAGCCCTATAAATCATGCCTTGTTCGATGTCAAACCCTTGAGCCCTCAACCCAAACCCTTAAAAAAACCCTTGAACCCTCAAGCCTTAACACCGTATGAACCCTAAACCTTAACTCGTAAACTCCATATTTCTGATAGAACCCTCAGCGGAACCCAAACCGGCCATACCTTCAACAAGAAGCCTAAACGCCCACAATTCTTATATCAAAAAGCAACCCTCAAACACCTAATTGACAGGCCTAAACTCCCATAATTCTTACCTTAACCCTACGTATCCTACCTTTTTAAGGACTTATATAAGGAAATCATAATAAGGAGCCCTAAAAAGGTAGGTTCCGTAGGGTCCAGGTATAGAACCCTTAAATGGAACCCGCAACGCCTGAAAGTGACAGGCAGCCACGTCTACGTGAAGCTCCAAAAAGTCTATGACCCGCGGCATGGCGACTTGCCGGGAACTCTCTGAAAAATCGGGCTCCCTAGTTGAAGGGGTGTTCCTGGTAGTCATAGTTGCTGGAAGATGATAAGAACAACGAAACTAAAGCGATTATTGAGATAAGAAGCAGAGGTATTATGGCAATCGTAAGAAGAAGAATCCTGGCAGGGTTTGTCTCGTCCTTTCTTTGGCTGGGCTTAGTTAGGGACCAGGATCCGACTGACCAGTCCTGAAAAGGGGAAGGAAGTGTGGCACTTTGAGATGTATGTCGCTCTTGGTGATAAGGGCCTTTAGCGCTTAGGATTTAGGGTTTAGGTTTTTGTCATTATTCTGGGGAATAAGACCTATTTCCGCAAAATGCTGAAATCCGTTCTCAGCTGATTCTGTGAAAAACTAGGTGGGTCGGAGTGCCGTAGTCAAAGTAGGGTTTTGGCCGCAGCATAGTGTAGACCCTCTATAAACTGTTTTAGGGCTGCATATAACAAGAGGGCTTCCCTGATGATTTCATAGGAATCTAGCAGGGGTGTTTGACAAAGATTTAGGATCTAGGCTCGTTACCCTGGGCATCAAAATAGCCCAAAAGCCTTACATAGTATGGTCTTTGGGCACGGAAGCCTTAATGCATGAGTCCTTAGAGCCCTAAACCCTTTAAAGGACCCCTTATAGATCCCCTTAAAGGAACCCTATATGAGTCCTTAGATCCCTAGGGTTAGTTGGGAGGCTGAGATTGGTCGCCGCAGAAACCGACTCCTGGGCCGAGGCTACTGCGCGTGGTCCGACTTGGCGGCTGGCTCCAAAAGGATATGGGTTTAGGGTTTAGGGTTTAGGATGGTTGTCAATACGGGTCCCTTCTTGGGTCCTTATATAATATAATACGGCACCTAATATTCAGGGTACCCAACAAGGGACCATCATTTTTTGACAACTATTCATATTCAATTCCCTAAATCCGTTGTCAATCTGAGGCTTAAACACTTTGAGTGAAAGAGCAAGTCGGATGGTTTGAAAGTCGTTTGTTCTACCGAGGTAGTCAAGCTCTGGACGACAAGCGGCAACAGCCTACAATCTAAAGTAGACTGCCGACACAAAATCCCGGTGGCAGAAACATAAAGCCCCAAGCACAAAAGCACCCAAGCCCAACAAACCTCAACAAGCTTACCTCTCCCGGCTCAGAATCTCATCTAATGTTCTTAATTTCGATTCTGGAAATCCGTATAGTGCACAGTCTACCCAGGGGCTCCAAAGTAGTTCCTTTTTGGGGTTCGTATTAAGAATCCTATAAGGTAATCCCAAAAAGGAACTACTATGGAGCCTCTGGGTAGACCTCATCAGCTACGGAAGCGAGGAAGCCCCAGTCTTAAATGCGGAGCTCAACCATGATATCCGTTTAGGGTTTAAGGTTTAGGGTTCAGGGTTTAGGGTTTAAGGTTTAGGGTTTAGGGTTCAGGGTTTAAGGTTTAGGGTTTAGGGTTCAGGGTTTAAGGTTTAGGGTTTAGGGTTCAGGGTTTAAGGTTTAGGGTTTAGGGTTCAGGGTTTAAGGTTTAGGGTTTAGGGTTCAGGGTTTAAGGTTTAGGGTTTAGGGTTCAGGGTTTAAGGTTTAGGGTTTAGGGTTCAGGGTTTAGGCTGATATCCAGAAGCATCAGCGAACCTAACGACCCAGGATCCTGAAAGCAGCCCCATCCTTCTGATTGTTTCGTGCTCCGACAAAGTGGCTTTTTGAGCTCATAGTTCCCGGGAGATTCCTTTTTTCAGAGTAGGATCTGTGGCAGTTGATCTAGGTGTTTGATCTGAGGGATGCCAGACTTTGCATGCTGCTCTGTTTTTGCCGATCTCCATGCTCCGCAGCATAGACTTGGGCAAAGATGGCCGACAGTTCCCTGCAGCCTTTTGCTGGCGAGCCCGGTGCGCCGCGCTTCTGCCCTGGTTGCAACCTGCGGCTCGAAACCGCTTGGCGAAGCCCTGATCTTCGAGTGATTTCCACAAGGTCCAAACTTTCGCGAAGCAGCCTAGCTATCGAGAAAGAGTAGTCTCGTCTGTGAGGAAGAAGTCGTAGGTAAATCTTGCAATAATCTGAAACCCCGACAGGTTTGGAACACTATGCCGGCAAGCTTAGATTAACGCTAAACCCTAAACCCTAAACCCCAACCCGCAACCCCTAAAGCGCTCAAGCCCTAACAGCGAGCCCAGATCCCGAAGCCCCGAGCCGACAGGAAGCCCTTCCAGTACCAGGAAGATGCACCGGATGGTGGCTTAATGGATTTTCTTGAAGGCGCCTTTTGGGTGTGGGTTTAGGGTTTGGGAGCAGGTTTAGGGAATAAGGGATTAGGGGATAGGGTTTAGGGGTTTTGTTAGGGTTTTTAGGGTTATAGGGTGTAGGGTTTTAGGGTTTTAGGGTTTAGGGTTGAGGGTTTCGGGGTCAGGGGCTTATGGTGTATTGTAGGGTTCCTGTGCCGTTTGTCTGACGGTTTTATCTTCATGGACCTCGAGTTGGAAGAGAGCTGCTTGTAGCCACCCTTGCGGCATCAGCAGACTTGGTTTTCGTTGGGGTTCTGTAAGGGATCCTTTAGGTTCTATTACCTAAACCCTAAACCCCTAAACCCCTAAACCCTAAACCCTAAACCCCTAAACCCTAAACCCCTAAACCCCTAAACCCCTAAACCCTAAACCCTAAACCCTGGCTCTGGTTTCATGAGACTTTACTTGGGGGGATCAGGAGACTCAATGAGTGCAAGGTCGCAGTTGGGGTCATCAGTGCTCTTTAATCTTACCTTTGGTTAGTAGGAATGGGGTACAATTATATGCTCTTTAATCTTACCTTTGGTTAGTAGGAATGGGGTACAACTATATGCTCTTTAATCTTACCTTTGGTTGGTAGGGAATGGAGGAATGGGGTACAATTAGAACCTCCATTACTACCATTCTTCCATTCCCTACTAACCAAAGGTAGGTAATGCGGTTACTCGGTGTCTGACCTTTCTTATGCGTTTATTGATGCTACTAAGTGAAGAGATCAGAACAGGGGGCATGCGAAGCACCAACAGCCTGCCATCAAGGAACCGACCTGCCACCAGTTCGGAGCGTAATTCTAGAGCGTTGCTTCATGTCGCCTGCTGCAAGCTAGAACAGGCCTGTATACCATCATGCACAGGACCTCAAAGCTCTATCTTGTAATGATCCAGGCCGCCATAGTATCCCAAAGGGTCCTATGTACCGATATAGTAGAATGTAGGGTTTCCATATTAGGAATTACTATTATGACTTAGGGAAGTATCCCCCATAACAGTACATAGGACCCTTTGGGTACAGATCCCATGTAGTGATAGATCGCCTCAAGATTCTCAAGCGCTCCTCTTCTGCGGGCTTGGGGTTCTCTGACAGGCGAGTACGAGAAGTATGAGGCCGAGCAGGGTCCATCCCGAACCGTATAGGTTCGAATATGTATATCCCTAGGGCTCCGGGTACCTAAATGGGAGTTTCCGAAAATTAGGGGGCACCTTATTCTGGGGTCCTTATAATCAGGATCCTACTAGTTAGGATACTATTAGGGTCCCTTATTTTCGGAAACTCCCAAATAGTAGGCTACTAACCATAGAATATATAGCCCAGTAACCCATGATTAAGGGAAACGGGAGCCCTGGGGTATGGTATCCAATATGTAAATCATCCCAAGACGACGTCGTAAAGCCCGAACCCTCGACCTCAAGCCGCAGAACCTAACCTTAAGTCCGAACCAGGACCCCCCTTTAATGGAGCCCTTATGGTCCTTAATAGTGGGTATTTAGGGTATATTAGAGGGTAGTTGGGGGGGTCTAGGAACTCCAGATTTCAAACCCTAGACCCCAACCTTAAACCCGATGTCCAGAAACCTCACTTGCATCACAATGACATGAGGAGTGAAAGTTGAGGCGTTGGAGAGGCTTCCGGCTCAGGATTTCGGAATTCGAGCTTGGAAGGTTCAGGGTTTCGGGTTTGGTTTTGGGTTTAGGGAGTAGGAGTTAATGATTAAGAAGCCTTGGCCCAACAACCCCAAGATATTAGGATTCCTATGAAGAGCCCACATAATGAAGATCCAGGGTTTATTAGGCAGGTTCCTTCAGTTCCCACAACTTCTCGATCGCTGTCGTTGATTTGGTTGTTCAGTAAGGGGCGGCGAGAAAGGTAAGCCACCAGAAATTTCGAAAATATGTCGCTCAGAATTCCCAAGGCCCCTTTAAAGGCTCCTTAAGGGTTCAAAAAGGGGTTCAGGCTAATACTGCTCCTGCAAGTAGCCGGCTGTAGTGCTTGGGACTAGTGACCGGATTGAGGGCATGCAAGCTCGGCTTCGGATAGTTCATGTTTATACGTTTAGGTTTGGGATTTAGGTTGTGAAGCGTAGGGGCTAGGGTATGTGGGGTTCAAGGCTATGGCAGGGCATAAGATTTGTGGACTCGGAGGGCTACGATGGCTTCCGCTACGACATCGGCAAGGCCATGGAGCAAGTCCACCGCTGCGAGTTGGGATCTCAGGGCGGATGTCGCAATGTCTTGGAGCCTGGGAAGCCAGTGTTCTCAGTCTGCAATAGGTTTCTGGTGCAAAACGATCACAAGATCGTGAACGTGAGAGGACTTCTGAATTCACAGGTCGTGTGCTCTCTGGGCGGGTTTCGAGACTGCACGGTACTCATGGTAAGTAGCACCGAGATTCCAAAAAGCCTCAATTCAGAACAGTCGTGCTTTTCTCCAGTCTACTCAGTATTAATTAAGATTCCATACACCCTTGCAGCTTTGTGACAACAGAAATCTACCAAAAGCCTAAACCAAAAGCCCGCAAACGCCGCTTTTGCCTTTCTCCAAGGCCTGTCCGCGGCCTCCCAGATTGAGCCCATGCCCTGCTAGCTGGTCTGCGAGAAGTGCACGGGCGCTCGGATTCCCTGAAAGCTTCGACTTGGTTTAATGTAGGAACTTGATTAAGAAACCGGCCTACAAAACCGCAATATATTAGGATTCATATGAGGAACCCTAATAAAGGCTCAAGGTTTCTTAATCAGGTTCCTACACTACCTTACACTACCAAAATCCACAAACAAGTTGGCTATGGCAGTTTTCAGGTGATTAGAAGGGAGAATTTAGGGTTTAGGGTTGTAGAGCTCTCAGAGATTCCCAGACCCCGCAATTTATGAGTATAGACATAGTGGGGTTCCCTGTTAAGCTTTGAGGAATTGTCCTTAATTCAAAGGATTTCCGAGTCTTTGGGTCTGTCGGGCGTTTTCATACGCTACTTGTAGGTTTAAGTGTTCCAGAAGGTTTTTTTTCAGTTTGTACAGTGGTTTCAGAGTTTAGGATGTTGCTGGTTAGGGGTTTCAGGTTTCAGAGTTCTGTCAAGGGGAGTGCATCAGGCGTGTACAACGTGTCGAGGTCTCCCAGAAGTAATTAATACCCTTTCCAGTTGGTTTCTGTTTAATAATAAAGTTTCGGTTTTACCGCTCATCTACTCAACAAAGATGGTTTTTGTCCGGTGCAGGTAGTCAGATTAAGGTTGGCAAGTAGATTCCTTAGCGAAGAGGTATCAAGCCGCGTCGCAAGCACATGGATAACAGTGGCGCTGATTCCCGCATAGACAAGAGTGGCGCAAAACGTGCCGAACAGAGGCTGGTCAGGAGCCGTACCTATTGAAGTACACGAGCCGAAAAGAGAAAGGCAGTGAGGAGTTCCGCATCACTTTGCGGGCGGCAATGCAGGCAGATGTGTCGGAGGATGAAACAATGAAAACAGACACGCAAAGGATTTAGGGTTTCCGGGCTTCGAATTCAACCTTCCAGCTTGGTGTGCCGAGGTTTGTACAAAAGGGGATTGACAAAGTACTCATGCTATGGCTCTGTACGATAAAATAGAACATAACGTACACCCGAAACCCTGTTCGAAGTTTCGATGCTCCTCTATTAGAGCCGATTGAGAAATGAAAGGGCGTGAAGCAGTAAGGTGGATTGCTGGTCTTCGGGTTTAAGCAACATGGGTCTGAAAACAACATGGAGGTCTTGGTAGATGGTAACAGTATTCCCTGCTGGCCCGTTTGGTATGAACAAGCCCCTTCGTATTGATCAAGGCCTCCTCCGATCAGGATCAGCAACCCTGTCTACGAACGCAAAGATACGTATAGCCCAAAACCCCTCAAGCCGGAACCATCACCCCGAAGCTAAGCCGACACCTGAGGCAAAGAAACCCTGAAACCTTAGATAGTCCCATGAGGGATCATTCGAGGGATCTTTACAGGGGCTTCAACAACTACCAAAACCATTGTGTAAAAAAGCACCAAAGCCCTGCTCTCATCATCAAAGCCCCCATGTCACCCGAAACTCGGAAGCCTAAGCCCAGATCCCAAAGCACTGCAGGAACCCCGACAGTGAACCCCAGAAAGTGCTTTACATTGAGGGCTTCAGGATAATGATGTTCCAACTTTCTGGCTCCTGATTTTGGTGGGAACCTGTAGAACCGCCTTTGCAGCATCCCTTGCAGCAGCCCTGTGGTAACGTTTACCGTTGCTCTAGCAACCCTTATGGTACGCTTACCTGTATCCCCAAACCCTACAAAATATCAGCCCCTTAATCAGAGGGTCTAACCCCGAAAACAGTAGGTTTGGGGATCCCCAGGTAAGGCCTCGATATTCCTAAACCCTAAACCCTTGTAATAACCCTTGTATAGTACCCTTACGAGTACCCGTTATAGTAGCCCTTACAAGGCCTCGACATTCTGCCACGTCATCATAATAACCCTTACAAGTAACCTTCATAATACCCTTTCTAGTATCCCTTATAGGTCCCTTAAGGCCCTGAGGCCCCAAAGTATATACTTTTGGGGTACATGGACCCTTACTACTTGGAGGATCACGGGACTTAGTAAGTATGGTAAAAAAAGGACCTTAATTGGGGTTACAAGTAATTATAAGTATAGTTACCATAATAATAACCCTAGTTACTAAGTCCCATGATCCTTTAAGTAGTACCCCTTATAGCACCCTTAAGGCCCCGACCTTCTGCCGCATCATCGTCCCGAACGTCCAGCGCCTTCCCTGCCCGGGGCCCGGAGCCTCAGCAATCCTGGGAAGGGGTCAGGTTTAAGGGGTTAGGGGTCAGGGTTCCTTCAACGGGATCTATGATAGGGTATAGGGGTGAAGCGGTGGTTTAGGGGTTGAGCGGTTTAGGGGTTAAGCGGTTTAGGGGATGAGGTTTAGGGAATAAGGGTTTAGGGGATAGGGTTTAGGGTTTTTAGGGTTTTTGCGTGTAGGGTTTTAGGGTTTAAGGTTAAGGGTTTAGGGTGAGCCTTGCGGTTGAAGGTGTTTGTGGGGCTTGGGGGCTCCTGTTTCAAAGGGGTTACATACTATAAGGGCTACTGCAGGGGTTAGCGGTTAGGGGTGACCGTCAATAAAGGGTTTAGGGTTTAGGGTTTTGGGGTGTTGTGGCTTCAGGCTTGTAGTTTTCGGAATTCAGATTCGTGTGGCGTTTTAGGGTTGGCGGGGCTCAAATGGTTTAGGTCTAAGCACCCCAAAGTAAAGTATTCCAGCGTTAGTGGGGGGCAAAGTTACAAGCAACTGAGACTGTTGACCTCGCTTTGGTTTAGGGTTTAGGATCTATATAGGGTTTAGGGTTCTGACTGTTGTAATTATGGTTTAGCGTTCCGGGACTTATACAACTTGCGTGGCTCAGGCAAGCCGGTGCCTTTCCCGGCGCGTGCGACGGCCGGAACCGCGTGCAAAGGTCGCGGCAGCACGCGCTTGGCAAAGAAGCGTGCTTTCCTCGACGAACATCTCGCCGAGGCTGGGGCCGGGCCCTCGAGAAAGAAACAACACACGCGAACTCGGACTGCAGTGTGCTGCGTGCAAGGACAAGGTTGGGCCCCTCCCGGCCGAGCACTCGTGTCGTAGGCGAGTGGCGAGCTTCGAGTCTGCCCTGCGTGTCCTTGACCAGCGAGATTGCAGTTAGACACAAAGGCAGACTTCGAGCGCACCGTTGATGAGCTCATGCAGCCACCCAACGAGGACGAGGCAGTCAGTTCGACAGACGGAATGTGAACCGGGTCGCGGCACTGCCTAGAATGCGTACATGTGAGTCCTTCTAGACAGGAGACCCCGCAGGAGTCGCCGAAGTTGTTCACTTCGGACGACGAGGTGCGCCCGGGGCCTGGCGTGCAATACAGGCTGCGATCGGCTGTTGTCAAGCAGGACTGGAATCAGTGGGGATGGTGCAGAGGTGCAGCCCGTGCATCAGCGTGGCCTGGGAACCGATCAGGCCTCCAACCGCAGCTTCAAACTGCTGGTTCCGTGGCGTTGTCCCCTAGCCTTGGACAAGGTGAAATTCGAGGGCATCGTTCCGTTTGATCCCGTGCGAGGACCTGCCATGGGACGAGATTGAAGTGCCTCCGGCCACACTTGTCTACGAGGTAGACGCCGTAAGTGCGACTCTTGGACCGGTGAGTCTCAGCATTTGGCAGGCGCATTTTGCAAGCCTTCGGCCACCGGGACGTGGAGGGCTTGGAAAACTACCACCTGCAGGGGTGCACTGCCACAGGTCAGGTACATGGGCGTGCGCAAAAGTACGCGCTTGGAATGCGGCATGGCTCAGGACGACATGCGGCCCGACACCTCCATGGAGGAGAGTCAGATGGTTGTGATGACGAAGAAGGCTTCGGGCTGTCTGACAGGGTTCTTCCACACACCGAGAAAAATATATAACATTCCGGCGGAAATCCGGAGACGTGCGCGCATGCGAAGACTGCGAAACAAGTACAAGACTCCCAGGCCCTGCATGCTCAGCGAAACCGGTAAGCGAGGATTCTTTAGAGTTAACAGTTTTCCGCCGAGAAACCATGCAGTGGCTGCAACGAAGAAGCACCTGCAGATATGACGGAACCGTGGCTTGCAGAATGCGTGGGAATTGTAGCCTCGGAAAACTGCAGCTTACGAGAGAGCCTTGAGTCGGCGCAGGAGTTTGGAAGCCATTGAATTGTAGATTGGTTGACTTGTTCAAGGATTCTTGTTTATGTGGGAGATGATCTTTTATCCATCTGATATGGCTTGTCGAATCCGGTACTTGTTTTAATGTATATATAGCAATTAGGAAATATATTGTTAGATTAACTCTATGTATGAGTGATACATATATATATAAGGAAAATATTTTTCGAACTATATGTGAAAATTCAATAGTATATTCGTTTGACGGTCAGGACTTTCACTTTCTGGGGTGTTGTGTAACTTCTACGGACCGTAGACCCTCAACTCTGCCCTAGGGCAGATTGAAACTCTCCACCCAACTGCCCGAAGATCCTAGTGTTTAGTGGGTGCTCTCTTTCGAACCATTCTAGAAGCCTTAAGCCCTCAAAAAACACGTTTATGCCCCTTGCAGAGTCCATGCAAAGCCTTATAAACCCTTGAAGCCCTTATAAACCCCGTATAGAACCCGAGTGAACCCTTCTTAAAGAACCTTTACAAGAACCCACAGAGAGGCCTCAAAGAGAAGCACTACGCGTGTTCTTGGGCTCTTCGTCTCGGAGTCTGAGAGTGTCCTCGGACCTTCACTTGAAAGTGCCAGCAGCCTGTTGATATAATATAGCAAAATATACTACAACACCGTGGACATCATGTGATTTGATATCGCATAACATAAGAAAATGTAATAAAATATGGCACAACAACAAACTATCGTATTCGGGCTTTTCATGGTGTAGAGGGTAGGAGTTCAGGGTTCCAGGACTGAGGGTTGAAGTTTGCTTCGCTTAAAGGGTCGAGAGTTTGTTGTTTGCGTTCGAAAGCTGGTGCTTGAAGGGTGACGGCTTGATGATTGGGCATTTGCACCACAAGTTTGCGCACCTCCATGTCGCAAGCAGTGCTGACCGAGCCTGACGGACGTAAAAGACCATTTTACGAGTTTTTGCTGTGGCTGAGACCAGTATCTATTGGCTTGAACCGACAGCAGGAGCGAGAGACAGGGGGAAAGAGAAAGAGAGAGAGAGAGAGAGAGGCAGAGCGACAGAGAGACAGAGAGCGCGAGAGATAGAGTGAGTGAGTGAGTGAGCGAGTGAGTGAGTGAGAATAAAATGAGCGAGAGCAAGCAGGCAGCAGACAGCAGTGATCGGACTAATTAGTCAATGAAAGCATGCTCACCAGTGTCACGATCATACGAGCTTGGAGTATGTCTTGCCAGACAAGTGTATAGCTTTGACCGGTCATCCATCGACACGCTGAGCCTATGGCCCCAGCGCTTTCACCAAGAAGCAACTATGCACAGCAGCATAATCAGGCTATGGGATCTGCGGTATCAGAAGGGAACCGAAGCCCTTGAAGCCACAGTTCTACCCGATTCTATAGTCAAAGTAGTTATACCACATGTAACATCAAGGCTACGCATGAAGGCCAACAAGATTCGATCAGTGTTGATTGAACCATCTATTGAGAATCTACTGGTCCATTCAGAATCTGCTGATTCGACACAGGTTTCAGTATACCCTTAGTGGGCACGGCCCTTATAAACACAACTCCCGGGCCCTTGTATTTCCTCAACCCGGAAAGCCCAAGCGACTAGTAATGACGAGTATCCTTTAAGTTATGGAGGGGTCCTCAAAGGTATATTGCCTCATGGGAGGGGAAGTTTGGAACTTGAAAACCCAGTCCCTGTAAAACAAATTCATAGATACCCCATACAACCACGTCGAACCTCTTCAACCTTGATAAAACTCATGAAATGCCTCACCCAACTCTACAAACACCATGCAAAACTCTATAAATCCCGGATATACACTGGGACAGCCATGGCGTTCTCCCGCGCGGCACGGAGCCCGCCACTGCGGCCAGAGTCGCCAAAGGCTCGCAGCTCAAGATATCCAGAAACCCAGACCTTCCAAAATCCCTCAATTAATGAACATACCGTAACATACCTTAAATTATAGCAGGATCCATAATATAATCTAATGTATATTCCTGGATCAAGGGATTTTGGCAGGTCGGGGTACGAGTAGCAATTAAATATCGTTTAATATGGGTGTGCATGTACATGTACACAATTACGTATTGACTTGTTTGTTTGTCCAGCTGTTATATACAGTCGTAAGTGGTCATACATGTATGTATATATATATATATGTACATGTGTTCAGAAATACGGCTATTTGACGCAATCCTCAATCAAGCAGTTTGAACAAGAGAAAAAGGAATCCCAGCGCTAGCATCCGAGATGTGTTCAACGTCTACAGCAATCACAAAAAAACCCTAACAGACCTGCCAAAATCCTTTAAGTAACGAGTATACGTTAAGTTATAGCAGGGAACCTACTATAAATTCAAGATATATTCCTTTATGAAGGGAGTTTGGAAGGTCTGGGAAAGCCTAGCAGACCTCAAGTGCCTTCAAAAGCTAAATCCGAATGGAGGTTGCAGATCACCAAAGCCCCTTGCAGCCGCAAATCCCCAAATCGTAGACCCTAGGCCCTAAACCATTAGTGGACGCTAGAGCCATATGGGTGGTTGTCAAAATTAGGGTCCCTTTTTGGGTCCTTAATATAATACGGCACCTATTATTTAGGGTAATGAAAAGGGACCCTAATTTTGACAACCACCCATATTGCAGTTTCTGAAGCCTGCAGCCCCGAACACCCTCGTACACCTTGTTTAAACACAATGTGTTTAAAAAAATAAAATGGGGTTAAGGCTTTCACGGTGCTTTAAGCATGTCATGCTTAAAGCACCGTGAAAGCCTTAACCCCATTTTTTTTTCCAGCAGCCTCCAACTCCAAGTTAAAGCGCACCCACAGCCCGTAGAATACCCAAGAAGCCCAAGAGCCTGAAGAACATGGTTTGAAGAAGACTGGGGCGGAGCCGTATTGAATTTAGGGCTTGGGGTGCAATTACAGAGGTCTGATTACTTGTCATACTCACGGTCCCTAATAGTGATATGATAACTGTCCCCCCAAAACCCTGTTCCAATTATGAAGGCCCCTAAACCGTACTCCAGTAGAACGCAAAACAGGAGGACCCAAAAATCTTCATAAAGTCATAAAGCCTCACGAGATCCTCCAACCCACCAAATCCCAAAGACCCTCAAATCTCTAAGCCCATGTGCCATGAACCTCAACACCTAAAGCCCCAAACCCTAATTTATCCCATAGCCAAAAGTCCAAGAAACAGCCGAACCCAAAAACACCAGAAATCCCAAACCCTAATCCAAACCTCCTCTCCCTTCTCGAAAACAACAACTTTCCCTAGGGATCAAAATAGCCCAAAAGCCTTATATAGTATGGTCTTTGGGCCCAAAAGCCTTAATATATGAGTCTATAGATCCCTTTAAAGGACCCCTTATGGATCCCTCTAAAGGAACCCTATATGAGTCCTTAGATCCCTACTGTTTCAGAGAGAGCTTCTCAAGGCGAGAGCATGCCGCGAGCGGCCGCTGAGCTTGTCCCCCGTTCGGTCGAGGCACCAAACAGATGGGAGGGTTTAGGGTTGAGGGTGTTGGTTTAGGGTTGAGGGTTGGTTTAGGGTTGAGGGTTGGTTTAGGTTTTAGGGTTTAGGGCGAACGAGGCACCAAACATATGGGAGGGGGTTAGGGTTTGGGGTTTGAGGGGCTTCGTGGTAAGGCTATTAATAAGTTATGTAGAGCTGTGTTTTTACTACCCGGTGTTCATAGTTTTGTTTATGCTTTCCGACTCTTTGATGCTGCGGTCTTTGAGCGTGTACTGTTATTCCTCAATCTAAGGGGTGACCCCGGGGTTAACAGCTAACAAGGAATTATCGGGGACCAAGGTGTTTCCCTTGAGGATTGCATGGGGGTGACAAGGGTTTTTCGTAGGCGGATTTATATAGGGGTTCTTTAACATTTGGTGAGGTTTAGAACTTCGGGATAACCATTTGTTTTGTGGGAGGGGGGTGCGAATATTGATTCTGTTTTCTAGTGCTTGCTTTTTGATTATCTACTTGAGAAAACCTCACTCTGTTTATGAAGAACTTCAGGGTCTACGGTTTAGGAGGTCACGTGAGATTTTCAGGAGCTTAATTCTTCAGGGCCATTCGGGTTTTTAAGAAATTCTAGGGCTGTGCTAGGTGTGACAACCCCAATAGACCCTTAACTCACTTTCATAAACCCTCATAAGCCCTGCCAAACCCTACGTAACAAACCTGCACAAACCTTCAAAAAAACCTCACAAGCCCTACCTAATAAACCTTCATGAACCTTCATGGACCCTGAACCATCATAAGCCTTCACCATCGTAAGCCTTACCGAATAACCCTAAACCCCTCAACCCTAAACCCCCTAAAGGCCTGATGAAAACCCTTCGTGAACCCCAAAACGCCGAAAAAGGCCCAGCGCCGCGGCGGCCTCCGCAAGATCACGGGCTTCGGTCACATCCCTGGCCTCGCGGGCATCGCAACGGGCGCCGGACCCGAGAGTCGCTCCGGGGGACTTTTGAAGGGTTTAGGGGCTTAGGAGAGCTAGGGGCTTAGGGGTTTAGGGTTTAGAGAGCTAGGGGCTTAGGTGTTTAGGGTTTAGAGAGCTAGGGGCTTAGGTGTTTAGGGTTTAGAGAGCTAGGGGCTTAGGTGTTTAGGGTTTAGAGAGCTAGGGGCTTAGGGGTTTAGGGTTTAGAGAGCTAGGGGCTTAGGGGTTTAGGGTTTAGAGAGCTAGGGGCT